>NQFO01002658.1:0-31910 GCA_003991265.1 Pseudoperonospora humuli
GACTGAGCACAAGCCGTAGACATAGGAGTCTGCTGGCACCATTTTGGAGAAAGCTTTCAAGCAGGACAAGGGTTACTTCAGCATTCCGTGTCGTCTGAACACCATCTGCCGTGCCCTCTTCTTCAACACGATATTCAACGCAGCACTCATGCGCTGAAACAGATCCAGATAAAGGCCTGAGATCTCATCAACCTTCACAATCTTCGATGTCTGGAGAACAGTCTCCTTCTGCCCGACTACACTGACAAGACCTTCTTTGACCACTGTTGCGCGGACGCGTCGTTTGGGGACTGGAGTAAGCGCGATATCATCAATGAACACGCGCCCAGTCCGGTGGAAGTGTTGGTAGGGGCGTTGCGGAAGTGCGCGACGGCGGCAATCACGGACGAGTCCAGGACGAGCGAGCTCTGCTCGCAATGCCACCAGACGCTTTCGACCGTCAGCTACACAATCGATACGAAGCTACCGAAGCGGAGAAGGCGCCAAAGCGTTGTACTACCACACAACCGAGCTGAGGTCCAGTTTGAAGAGAAGCAGTGCTACCGAGTACTCCACCGCGATCACGCAGAAAGTGCTGGGACCGAGACGTGGACGCCACCTCTATATGGTCAATCTGCTCAAGAGCGAAGTGCTCGTGGGAAAGTATCCATCCAGGTAGTCTTGGATATTGTAGGAGGTGACATTGTTACTGCTCCGTGTAATAAATATTCAAGTTAGCAAGCACGCCAGAGTTTTGGTAAGAATTTCACAATTCATGTCACGATGGTAAATGATCATAAGAGCAGATGGTGGTGGTATTGGAAAAGTGCACGCAAGTCTGCCACGTGAATAAAGAAGTGAAACGCTGTAGAAGTTAACATGTGCTTCCACACCCCTATTTGTGAAGCAAGGTACATTATCAAGCGCAAGAATATTCACGAAGTTTTGGACAAGTGGAAGATTGTCGAAGAGATTCAAGACCAACGACAATATCTCTCGCTGCTCAAAAGCATGTACTGAAGAACCGAGCCAAATTGTGCTGAAGATGATGGGAATGAAACTTCAAACACATACTGAGCGTAAGCCACAGAAAAAGCATGTTGGCACAATCATAAAGAGCGCTTTCAAGAAGGACAAGAAGACAATAACGTCACGTGTCGGCTCAATACGATCCGCCGTGACGAACTACTCCAAAAGCATTCATGCATGTATGCGACAGCACCGTCGAGGCGGATGTGGCGGAAGTGCTGCAGATGTGAGAAGTCACACGCCAGATGATACTGACTGAGGCGAACAGTGGGTTTCGTGGGCAACCCATATTCAAGACAATGGCATGGCAGCTCGTGTTTGATTGCTTTGAGCGTTTCAGAGCGCGGTCGAGAAGAGGATGAAAGACGTCTCGATCGAGAAGGGAGTCTAGGCATTTTTGCTGTTTTCAATGTCCGCGGCGTACACGAGAGCGCACATCAAGATCAATGCAACTACTTTGGCTGGTTTCTACTCGTGCGTCAAGGCGCGCTACAACTGATAACTCTCCTGTGTGTCGCGATCGTTGAAGTCGCTCCGGGACAATCGGTATATAGTGATTTGCTACGCCTTTGATTTCTGTTAGCTTGAAACGAGACGTCAGGAGTGCGATGCTACCTGGATACGCATTAGACATCGTCGTCAGACTAAATACCGGCATGCGGACGATGTGAAAGTGCTGGAAGCGCATGGCTCACGTGGCGGCCGATGCAATAGTGAGGCGCAGTGAATAAGAAGACTTGTGTGGCATGCGGAGACTGAGCAAACGCGATGGTTTCAAGGACACGCGCTCAGGTCGATGAAAGGGTTGGCAGAGGCGTTGCGGAAGCGCGCGACGAGTATTTACGGACGAGCTCAGAATGTGCAAGCTCTGATTGCAGTACTCCCAGACGCTTTGCCGGTTCGATACGAAGCTGCTGAAGATCAGCTCGCCCAAGGATATGGTGCTGGTATATGGTCGAGTCGATTACATCTTCTTTTTCGTATTAAGATCTTTGGCGCTAAGTGAATGCACTGTGAGCTTTCAGAGTAAAGCACTTTGAAGAGATAGAACTCACGTAGTGCTACGCGCAGCCATTAGCGTAATGACGCCGCTCACATGTTTGGTACACGTGTGCTTGTAGATATATATCATGATTAGCTGACTTTGACATGCAACCAGTTGTAGTCTTAGGTATATATGACCACTGCTTCGACGCTGACGAATTTCAAAGATTCTGGATCATGCAAGGCGTGGGAGATCTGTTCTTTGCCAAGGGCAGCTCCTCGTCCGAGTCTTCGGAGCCGTAGTAGGTTCTGTTGTGCTTGAGCGTGAGCGTATCCGAGATATAATTCATCTCGCTCGCTCGTAGTTTCTCTTTCCGCCACATCGTGTAGCATAGAACCATCGCGATGGCATACAACATAGCTAAGTACCCATTCCACCGAGCAATATACAGAGATAGCCACAAATTCACGTTCACAATAAGCTCTCCCATACCGGCAAAGTAAAATATCGAAAGTATACCGAAAATATGCTATAGACGCACCAGCTTCAAAGCACGAATTGGCCCCGGAACTCGGCGTCTTAGCGTTAAGAATGTACATTGGCTGCAGCTTTAGCAGCGTACCCACGACTACCTGCAACAGACAGCACAATAACAAGCAATATTAGTATAAACTTTGAATTGACTGCGGCTACTGCGACGTCACGTCAGTGCTTGTACCAGGAAGACGAAGCCAACAAAGCAGACGATGGTCCCGCACAAGTATCCTGCATGCATTAGACAACACATCAGCAGGCAGATGATCAGTGATGAGCCAGTGAAGCAGCAAGAGCTCCGGGACATTGCTGTCCTAAGCGACACATACGAGCTCCGGCCATAAGAGTCTTCTCGGGAATATTAGCCAATGGAGTAAGCGGTCATTGGCTCCTCTGTGAAATACGGATACTTTCGTCAGTCACGGTACTCTAATTTCAGGTATTTGTCCACCAACAATCTTCCCCGCACTGAGATCTCTTTCGATAGTGAAAACCCCTCAAGAAGGCCAAGTGATCATGAACGACTGGCGATCGACAGGTCCAACGAAGCTTTCCGGCGGTTGGGATTCGAGTGATGACGACGATCTTGCAGCATCGCGCGAGCAGCACCGAGTGCAGGTGTCGTCCGTTCTCACACAGCTGCCACGTACTCAAGACGAAGACGACGGAGACAGCGCGGCGCTCGTTGCAACGAGTCCTAGCGTGCAATCCACAGCGCTGACCACGTACAGCTCATCCGGTCTTGAGGGAATTTATGACTCGCCAGGGTACACGAGCAATGGAGGTAGTAGCTACAGCAGCTTTGGGGGTTACAGTAGACCCAGAAAAGCCTTTACAGGACTGTCCAACCAGGGAGCCACATGCTACATGAACAGTCTACTACAGAGCATGTTTATGACGCCAGAGTTTCGTCAAGGATTGTATAGCTGGACGTGCCATAATGCTATCAAGAAGGTGACGGAACGCGAAAACGAAGAAGAAGAAGAAAGAGAAAGAGAAAGAGAAGGAGAAGAAGGAGAAGAAGGAGGAGAGGAAGAAGAGGATGAAGAGGACGAAGAAGCCGATGAAGACAACATCCCGTTACAACTGCAGAATCTATTTGCCAAGCTGCAACTCACGACACAGGACGCTATTTCTACCAAAGATCTGACTAAAAGCTTTGGGTGGACTGGATCTGACGTGTTCCAGCAACATGACGTGCAAGAGCTGTGTAGGGTGCTGCTAGATGCTCTGGAAAAATCGTTTAAGAATACGGTGAACGAAAATCTGGTGAACGATCTGTTCCAGGGATCGCTAAAGGATTACGTGCAGTGCTGTGATTGCGGCTATGAGAGCTCGAGGATTGATACCTTTTTGGATTTATCGCTGGTTATTCGACCCTTTGGATCAACCGAGATGATGAAAACTGTAGAGGAGGCCATTGAGTTGTTTTTGCGACCGGAGGTGCTGGATAAAGAGAACCAATGGGTATGTGACCAATGCAAGGTAAAGCGAGATGCGATCAAGGGCCTCAAGTTCTCGAAGCTGCCATATATCTTGATGCTGCAGCTCAAGCGCTTCGACTTCGATTATGCCACAATGAACCGGATCAAACTGCACAACAAGGTGACGTTCCCAAAGTATCTGGATATGAACTCGTATGTCAGCGGCGAAAACGGCGGTGCTCGTGGTAAAATTGCCCGAAAAATGTCGATGGAACGTCATGAATTGGAGGGCAAAAATCACCAAAAAGTGCCTGACGATTCGATGGCATCAGCATCTTCTTCGCCTCCCTTAACATCTGTACTTGCAGGAATGGGCGAAAGGATGCATCCATTGTCGTCCATGGATGAATCACAGCCGATAACATTTGACAAAACGGGTGAAGAAAATGAGGAGGATGACATCCATGGTGCCACTTCGTTCGACACTTGGAGCCCTGCTTTTGACCCTGATATCATGATGAAGCGGTCAGGGCCACATGTGTACGAGTTGTACTCTGTACTTGTCCACTCCGGCAGCGCGCTGGGCGGTCATTACTATGCGTATATAAAGTCTCTGGAGACGGGCAAGTGGTACAACTTTAATGACTCCAATGTTAGTGAGATTTCTGACACGGAGCTTAAGACAGCATTTGGAGGCGCCAATGGCTCTGGCTACAGCATGCGCTACAGTACGTGCGCGTACATGCTTCTGTACCGCTTGGTTTCCACGGAAAAGAATGTCAATGTGATCCCGCCGGAGAGCATTCCTCAGTATTTGAAAGACCAGATCCGCGCTGACGAAGAAAGGATTCAAAGGCTTGAACAGGAGCGGCTAGAGATGACGAAGAAGGTGCAAGTTAAGTTTTTTATGAAGGGATCCAAGCCCAAAAACATCGAAAAGGCAATCCATCTATACAAGACTTCAACCATCCATGAAGCGCTAGAAATTGCGTGCAAGGAGTTTGCAAAGGAGAAGGATGTCATTGTCCCATCGATGGAGAACGTAAGGTTACGGGGGTATAACGACTACAACTGTCTGCTATCCGATACGTACGGCAAGGAAACCATGACATTGTTATCATTAGGAATCTACACAGGCCAGCAGATGTTCCTTGAGGTCAAGGGCGATAGCGAGGAATGGGAAGAGCATGATCCAACGAAGTTACAGCTCTTTATTCGTCGCTTTGTTGACCCAGAATCAGACAGTGCTACCAAGTCATCCTACGACTCGCTCATGGTGAGGTGCATTCAAGTAAACGAGGAAGCAGACGTTGCGTCGCTATGTGCTTTGATTGCAAAGAAATTCGCTGTTTCAGCAGAGCGCAAAATCCGTCTTATCAAGAAAAGTGCAACTACATACAGCATTTCTGCGGCCAAGGTTCTCAACGTAGACGAAGAAGGACACACGTTAAATCTGCGGCTGAAGATGGATTTGCACTTGGTGAATGGAACGGAATTGTACTTCGAGGAGACGCCAGATCTCGCGCTTGCGTCACCTGCTCAGGCGTTTTTTGAGCGTGAAGCCAACATGATCACAGTTAATTTCAAGTACCTGACAATCCCTGCACAGTCAATTCGTATCGACAGACGGAATACGATACGTGTGTTGAAGGAGAAAATTAGCGCCAAGATCGGACTACCGTCGAACGCGTTCAAGCTCTTACGCGGCATAAACAGTGCAGGCGTAGAAATCAAGGCGATCGATAGCACTCTATCCAAACTGTCGATCGGCTCGAATCACACGGTCTTTGCTTTGGAAGGTACCCCACTGAATACTGGGGAGTACAACTTTAGGCTGATGTTCTACGACCCAGATTCACCCTCTACAGAGAACGGCAGTTTGCCAAGTAGCCAGAACCAGTCTATCACTGCAGACACTTTAGCAGATGGCAATGATAGCCAGGACTTGGTTGACATTGACGAAGTGCTATTGGTGACAGGAAAGGATGACTCGTTGCTGAAGTTTGTGAGCCAAGTCGTCATTAGCGAGGAGATGCTGGTCGAAGACATTCGCCAAAAAGTATGGGATGAGTTGGTGGAAAACAACTTTGTCGATGTAAAAGGTGGAACTTTATCTCCATCTCATATTCGTCTGCGCGATTTACGTCAAAACACAATGACGAGCATTTTGGTGGATGGTCAGAAGCTTGTGGAGGCATCAAAACTGGCAGTGTATGAAGGACGAACAATTGTTGCAGAAGTATTGATGGAGCCGGAGAGCTTAGAAGTCAATCACCGGATAGTCGAATTTGTGTATGTGAATCGCGCAACATGGCGTTTTGTCAAGAACTTGCGACGTGAGGTAGTGATTTCTACCTTAGAGGAGGCAAACCATCCCGAGACGTACTTGGCGGAAGCTGCGAGCGCTGCATTATCAATCGCAGCGGAGCGACTACAGTTCGCACACGTCCCGTATCATCGTGACTCGATTGACATCCTCGAAGTGGTCACATATGAGTTCTCACCCGCTGCTACGTTTGCACACATGGAGACCGAGTATCAGGAGCTCTTCTTGGTGATAGACACGAACGTGCAAAAGACGTACATGAACAGCACTGAGCGCCAGCTTATTCAGAGCTTCTTGGCCAGAAAAAGTGAAGAAAAGGCGCAGGCTCTGCGTTCAAAATACTCGTCCAGTGGCAATAGCACGTACCAATATCAGAAGCCCAAAGAAGCTGCACTGGTCATCCGCACTCGATCCAGGACAAGTGAGCATAAGGGCGCAGAAAGTGTGGGCAGTAGCAACGGCAAGAACTCGAATGGAGTTAGCATCCGCACACCAACTCGTCGTGCTGAAAAGGCTGCAGCACGTCATCGCGCTTCTTCCGATACTGACGACGAGGATGACACTGACTTCATGACTGGAAGGTGAGGAAAGGGAAGAGCTGAAAGACGTATTGTAGACGATATTGGCGGCGGTGGAGCGCTATTTAAACACGCTGTTGGTCAAGCCTAACTGAAGTGCTCGACATTTCGTGTTAATAACCTAGCTGGATATTTTTCCGTATCCACTTAATTTTACTCTGTTATCATCGGGAGCAATGACAATGTTACTTCCTACAATATCCAGAACTACCTGCGTGGATAATTTCGCACTCTCCACGATTTTGTCTATCTAATCTGAAGGTTTGCATGCGCGTTTGGTGGCACTACAAGCAGAGCTTGCTCATCCTAGACTCGTCTATGAATGCCACCGTCGCGCACTTCTACAACGCCCTTGCCAACACTTTCACCGGACTGGGCGCGTGTCCATTGATGATATCGCGCTTACTCCAGTCCCCAAACGACACGCACGTCTTCATGCTCACCGTCGGAACAATGCGCTTTGCGATCGCACCGATCGCCACACGAGCCATGCGCTTCCAGAAGAGCTTCTACTTGAAGAACGACCGCTCCACACTGAAGTTCAGCAGGAACGTCACGTTGCTCCAGAGATACTGCAATCGCTCCAGACACTTTATGTAACTCGCGGTCTTGACGACGGCATCTTTGCAAGAGTCTTCACGTGCTCCGGGTGCTGTTTCTTCAAGCCTTCGTTTCCAGCAGTAAATCGCTTGAAGCCAGCCACGTGACAGTACTCCTTCGACGTCGCTTGCACGATGTTGCGCTCGTTACGACGCTTTGGCTGCAGGGATCAGCGAATCAGACAGGTTGGTCCTTCTTTTCTTCCATTTCTTCATCATCTTTGGCCTGCTTTCATAGCACCAACTTTAGTGTGAAAGACCTCCCTCACAGCAGTACACATCACCCGCATCCCAGCGTCAAGTCCGATGACGATATCTAGCACGTATTCTAGAGGCACCAGTGGACACTTAGAAAAGTTCTGGTTCGTTCTCTTCTTGCTCTCCATCTATGGACAATACTACATAACTAACGCACCGTATCGTCGCTCGTTACTTGATTGGCAAAGAGGTGACTAGCGCACTGGTACTTCCTTTCCACTGTCATCTCCGCGAACTCGCTCTTATCATCACTTCTTTGACGCATGGTCTCAAACTGTAGCGCATTATAGTCCACCGATTGTCTTGAAACGACTTTACCGACAGCGATACGCCTTTGAGCAATGAATAATTTGGTAGAGCTGACGGCGATGTAGCTCTGACCACAGACGATAGTACCTAAACACTAGGATCAGCACTGCAAGCAGTCGAAGAGACTTTCGCAGAAAGAAGTCTTTGGGCACAATCATAAAGAGCGCTTTCAAGAAGGACAAGAATCGTCTGCTGGTCTTTCGTGGCCCTCTTCTTCAAGATGAGATCCTCTCAGGCAATCAAACAGATCTCGGTAGAGCCGTCGCATATTGTTATTTCACTATTGAACAATCACCCTCTTCCTAACTACACCAACCAGACGTTCTTCGGTTTCTGTTGCTCGGGCGTGGCGGCAACTCCTCAGCCGCACAGAAGAATCTCGAGTTGCGGAAAGTAACCAAAGCATACCACTCGTAGAGAGCATAACACGGACTTGAGAAAGTTAGAAATCTCAACTTCAGATGAAAACTTTGCGAGCACTTCCACAACGCCATCGACTCTACGCACGGATCACGTATGGAAGGTCTGATAGTGGATGCTCTCGCCAAGTAGCAAGCGAAGGAGAAGGAAAACCTCGTAAATGCATTCATGCATGTATGCGACAGCGCCGTCGAGGCGGATGTGGCGGAAGTGCTGCAGATGTGAGAAGTCACACGCCAGATGATACTGACTGAGGCGAACAGTGGGTTTCGTGGGCAACCCATATTCAAGACAATGGCATGGCAGCTCGTGTTTGATTGCTTTGAGCGTTTCAGAGCGCGGTCGAGAAGAGGATGAAAGACGTCTCGATCGAGAAGGGAGTCTAGGCATTTTTGCTGTTTTCAATGTCCGCGGCGTACACGAGAGCGCACATCAAGATCAATGCAACTACTTTGGCTGGTTTCTACTCGTGCGTCAAGGCGCGCTACAACTGATAACTCCCTGGCGTATCGCTATTGTAGAAGTGTACCACCAACTACTGAGACCGAGATGTGAACACAGCCATCTACATGGACAATCTGTTCAAGAGCGAAGTGCGAGGACACGAGCGTACGCAACCCTTCAGACGGTAGATAAACAAAATCGTGGAGAGTGCAGAAGTATCCGCCCAGGTGGTCCTGGATATTGTAGGAGGTGACATTGTCACTGCTCCCTATAATAAAGCGAAAATAGCTGCAGTAACATTTCCTCGTTAACCACGTAGTGCTGATCTCGATGCAGATGACGCAACCTGGCTGCACACATCGAGCCAGCGCTTCTTTGGCCCGTACAACTAGCATCCCACTTACTTGGCCGACGCAACCGCTTGCATCAATGTACCTTGAATGAGCTGGTCGCCATTCTTTCCGCTAATTACGAGTGGGACGGCTTGCAATAGGGCAGCTTCCATGCGAATCTTCTTCTCGTTGTAGTTGAAGTTACGCTTAGCCTTCAAGTACATCGCCGAGTTGCCCTCTGCTTCAGCATTCACCAGGATCTTCTCCGCCTCCATCTTTGCAGCCTGGACATGTGCATCGCTCTTCACCTTGGCCACATTCACGAATTGATCAAAGTCGGTCTTGAGATTGTTGAGCTCCATTGTAGGCAGAGCTTTGCGCTTTACCGTTTGAGCAGTCGCGGTCGCAACAGCGTCCGCTTTGTAGCCTTCTGCTGCCCTAATCTTATTTTCGTTCCGTGACACATGCTCGGCGATCGTCACTTGAGCCTTTGCTTCGGCGACCGTGCGTCGCTCGTCTCGAATAATTGCAGCACGTATACTTTCAGCCTGAAGATCTTGAATGACTCGCTCGTTGTTCTTTTCCAGTGCTGTAAGCTTCTGCGTCTCCTGGTTCAGCAAAATCCGCATCTGATTCTCGTGGTTCTTCTCTTGCTCCTCCATGCGTGTTTTAAATGCCGTCGTCTCCTCCAGCGTTCTCGAAAGTGCTTGTGGCAAGTCCACATTCGTCACTTTGACGTTGTGAATAAAGACACCGAAAGACTTGAGCTTGGCATTCAGGTCCGTCTTCATCCCTATAGCGAACTCCTCTCTGAGATCGTGCACTTGATCATGGCGCACCGAGTGCACAAGACCTCGAATTGCTTCCTCCGTTAGACCATAGAGCAGCTCGTCAAATCGATGTGCTCCTAGCGAGTACACAAAAGTATACGCATCGTCCTTCGTTGGTCCAATTTGGAAACTGATGGAAATGTCGATGTCCACCATCACATTGTCAGATGTGGGGCATCCACGCACAGGATTCGAGTACGTCACGGCCTGCTTGGTCACGATGTGTGAGACGCGGTTCCACGCCGGCCAAAACACCTTGAGTCCAGGATCCATTATGCCAGAATGGGCATTCCACTTTTGCTTGAGCACCCACAGGCCAGACGGGATCTTCATGAATAGCGTTACGAGCATTGGATAATTGGGCGTGAGCACGATTGGGATGCGGCCATCGAGCACTTTGGCATTAAAGTGCTTCATGGCGTCGTTAGGCTTGCCAATATCCTTTTGCACGAGGTGATTCACTCGGTAGCTGTAGCGATTCGTTTCTGCCATCTCTAAAATTCTAATGCAACGTCGGTTGATTCAAAAGAAAATTGAAATATGCAGAACTGCAAGTTGGAAACGGAAGCGAACAAACAAACAGTGACAACAGGGAAATAGTGTGACTATGTACCTGGGTCACACTCGCTTGGGTTCGAAAAATATAATATGTGATGCACCCGCATCATACCGTTATATGGAGCGTATTTGCTTGAAGTTGCGTCATTCCCGAATTTCTAACCGAGTGCGCAAGTCAGTACCACTCACACTTCTCGTCATGGGCGCTGGTAGCAGTAAAGATAATGCAGACACTCTTCCTGGCGGCCCGCAGCACCAGACGCGGCTGCTATATCGAAACACTTGGCGCGTGGATTCCGCTAACCGCATCTTTGGCGCTTGTTACGATGGCAACACTGTTGTGATCATCAATCCTGGTCGAAGTCCCATCAAGCCCTACATCCGCGTGCCCGAAGGCACCTACGCGCTCGTTCAGTATCAAGGGCGAGATGAAGATTACGTCAAACCTGACGGCAATCGCACGCCCGTATGGCCTCCGGGCATGCACTTTGCCTCTGTCTTTACTAAGGTGGCTCATCTCGTCACAAAGCAGTACATTGTGTTTGACACGCCGGTGAAGGGCTGCAAAACCGCAGACAACGTGACCGTGGGTATTGACATATGTATAATTCTTCGTATCATGGGTGACGAGTCCAAGGGTGAAGATCCGGAGCTCGTACGCCGGTTCGTTTACGAGTTAGGGCCGAATGGACTGGAGGTACAGCTTCGTGCAGCTCAAGATGAAGCTGTGCGGGCACTCGCTCGCAGTGTGGAGCACACAGAGGTATACCAGCTTCGTGACGGCACCATGCGCGAGCGATTCAAGACGGGGGCACTAAACTTTCGCACGAATAGGCCGGCTAATGACGAGTTTCACTCGCCCACGATGAAAGAGGCTATCACGAACGAGAATGACATCTTGGCGGAAGAAAAAGTATTCTACTGCGTCACAGAAGACATCAAACGTAGTCTAAATGACCAGTTTAACACCTACGGTGTACAGATCACCAGCGTCGCCATCACAAATGTCACCCTTCCTAAAGAGTTCCAGACGCAGATGCAAAGTCGTACGACGCATTTGAGTGCTATCAAGGAGCAAAACATGAAACAAATGAGCGATATGCAGATGCTGCGTTATAAGGAAGAGATCGACACCACCAAGCTCAAGCGTAGGATGATGTACATGGAAGAGGAGCAGACGGGTAAAGCCAAGTGCGCTGAGATCCGCAAAGGTATCGATCTCATCTATGCGCAGACTGAACTCACGGACGAGACAATCAGCCAGAAGACTACCGTGACTTGCAATAACCAGGACGTTGAGGCATCTTTAAAGATCGCTGAGATCGAGGCTGAGACGGTGCGGATCGCAGGGGAGATCAATGCCCACTGCGATGCTGAGATCAGTCTCATCGATGCTGAGAAGGCAGCCTTACAGATGCAGCTAGACGCCACATCAAGTGAAATTCGCGTCGCCTCTGAGGCGAAGGCAACAGAGATTGTCGCTCGCGCCGAGGGTGTTGCGGTGGACAAGCTCGACAAGTACCGTCAACACGAACTTGAGATGCAGAAACTAGACATACTCCAGTCACTTGCCACGAACAAGAAGATTGTAATATCGGGCGACACATCAAACAGTCTACTGTCAGAGGTGCTTGTAGCAAATCGCCAAGGCAATATCATGCTAAACATCGACGGCTTGGTGAGCAAGGCTAGCGATGGCGGACACGTCTGAGCACAGGACGCGTGATTGCTGGCAGCCGATGCGGTAGATGGTATTGTCAATTAGGCAGATCGTAGGCGGGGTCGCTGCGATAGATTCGAGCGGCAAGGCTGGGAAGTGTTTAGTTATCTGAGTTTTTTATTTGCCATATCAGCAAAGGACAATAAGACCATCTTTCAATTAGGCTCACTTTTGTCGTGCAGAATTTCCCGATAGCTAAAACGACAGTAACTTGTGTCGTCGGGTCGACCAATCGCAGTGTACTGGTCTTAAACAGTATTACACATTGAAACTCTTGAGCTATGACGCCTTCCTCTCCGTGCAAGAAACTGCGTGTCTTATGTCTACACGGCTTCCGCACCAATAAGCAAGTGATGGAAAATCAGACGCGCGGACTTCGTGACGCATTGGGACCAAATGCTGAGTTCGTTTTCCTCAATGGACCGTTTGAAGCCCGCGGGCCGACGGATGAGATCGTCGAGCGGATGTTTGGAGATACTGCACCTTTCTTCGAATGGTATTCATCGCAAAATCTGGAGAAGGAGGAGAGAGAGGAAATTGAGGCCGAGGAGGGCGTCCCGAAGGACACCACCGAGCGCTGGTGTTTCAAGTTCATCGATATTGACCAGACAATCGAGAGTATGACCAAAAAGCTCAACGAATTAGGCGAGTTTGACTTGGCCGTAGGATTCTCTCAGGGCGCTGTCATGTTATCGATCCTGTCCATGTGGTACATCAAGAAGGCCAACAAGCGCTGGTGGAAACTCGTGCTTTGTGTGTGCGGCGTGTATCCGAGAGGTGTTAATGTTCGTGAGCTGTTCGAGACGCACGAAGGAGAGAAGATACTGGTGCCCCTTCCATCGATTCATATCGTAGGGAAGCAGGACAAACTGTATGAAGAGTCATTGGGGCTCAAAGATACTTACACGCCGCACGCCAAGGGCAGTCCGCTGAAGAGACTGTTACTGGAGCACGACAAAGGACACAAGTTTCCGTCTCCACGACACCACCAGAATTTCTATGCCAACTTGGCCAAGACAATCTGGCAGTTTTTCGATGACACACGCCAGGGCTCCGTGGCACGACTTTAGACCGTAGTAGTCATGGTAGAGTGCGGCAGCGAGCGCCAGGATATAGTCGACAGCTTCTTACGAGCTGAGATGACATGACTACCCTGGACGATTCAAACACGTATCTTTGTTGAAGCTGGACTCTACTCAGTCGACCTAACGCAATAAGTTTTCGTAGCTAACATGGGTGTATCTGGGTGATGCTCGGTATGACTCGAGAACGGCAGCTGATGCTAAGTCAAGTGCTCTATTTCATACAGACTCGAGAACCACGAATGTCAGCTGGGCAAACAAACGAAAGTTTAGCGCAGAAGTCCATGCGCAATGTTTGGCGTTGAGCATCATCTGTTTCATGGACTATGCTTAAGCCACGCGGTGCCAATTACTAGCTGGCGCGACTGATTGGACAAATACTTTGCCTAGTTTTGTGCCAATAATAGAGCGAAATTCCAACTGGCTCGCACGTCCCTAGCCGCAAGAAAGCGCTGAAATTTTTTCACACATCAAGTAGAGCGGCGGCGCTGAGTGGTCGTGTGGACGGCGTCAAACGTTTATTGATCGAGAGGGACAGGATGATGGAACCAGAGCACACCGAGAGCATCACGGAGGCGAAGCCGCTGGTAAGCGCTCGCAAGTTGCTACCTGCTATGCTTCTGCTGAAGAGAAAACGCTAATCTGTTTTTGGATACCATTGAATTTGTTTCCTTAGTTGTCTGAGGAGTCCGTGGGCATCACGATCCATGACGACAGCGATATCAGCAAGATTGTAGTAAAAGTCAAGACACTTAGTGAGAAGCCTTTGCGCTTGGAGATTGCGCCGTCGGCGACTGTGGCAGAGCTGAAGGAGCTTGTGAAAAAGATGGCCAACGCTGAAGGCAAATTTCTGCGTCTAATTCATCAAGGAAAGATGCTGTCAGACGACAAAGTTACGCTAGAGAGCTGTAAGGTGAAGAATGAAGACTTCGTTCATTGCGCTATCAGCTCGGCACCCCCAAAGACGGTAGTCAACCAGGTGCGGTGGTTTTGTAGCCGTTTCACGTGACTGTTTTCAGATATTGAACTGGTTGATGATTTGATACAGATTGCTCTTGGTGATAGCGACCCAGAGGAAAGAGATGATCTGTCATCAAGGAGAGGCTTCGATCGACTCCGCGACCGTCTCAGTCGGGAGGAAATCCAGGCACTGCGTTTGTATTTTTACCCGCAGCTATCGGTGTATATCAGTCAAGCAGAACGTGTGTCTGGAGAGAGCAGTGAGGACCGTATATATCGACTGGAAGAGGAGTGGATGGCATCTCAGGGACCACAGTCCGAGTTTGGTACGAACGTGTGTTACAAACTGGAATTGTGTAGTTTTGACTGACAAATGGTTGTTGGCACTTGAAAGCACTCAATGTTGTGCCTACAGCGCGTATTGCGATGGATGCGCAGATCGACATGAGCGGCATGAACAACTCTATTTTAGCAGCAGACAATGAAGGCACTGGCACTGAATTTCTGTGGGGGTTCTTGATGGGCCTCCTGCTCGGCGTATTCATGCTTCTGATGGTGAGCAGCGCTCTGCTCCAGGAATTTTTGGTCTTTATTATTAATGAGATGTTGGTCGCTCTATACCCTTCAGCTTCTTGACCGCTCCGTTCCTCGCAAGCAAAAAGTTGGTCTGTTGCTCGGCGTGAGCATGAACTTTTTTCTGAGCGTTGTACCTCGTGCTGTGTCCGATCAATAGAGCACCGCCGTTGCGTAGCTGCTCGGCACTGGTTAACTATTTCCGCCAAATCTTTTTAATATGTGTCTTGTTGATGAAATTATGAATTGCTCTTTGTTCCATAGCGACGAAAAAACGATGTCTTGTAGCAGCCATCATATATGTGTGCCTACGAGACGGATGTGGCAGAAGCGCTGCGTATGCGAGACGTCCTTACGCCAGATGGCACCTCTGGAGCGATGGCACCTTTGAAGCGCGGAGTAGATTCCATCGCCAACCCGTACTCAACAAAATGGACTGGTTTTCTACATTTGACTTTAGCGAAACTTCTAGAGTGTGGCCGTCAAACTGCGTCTTGAGCACAGCATCGAGGTGCTCAAGCTTTCATTGAACATCATATCGTCTTTTCCAGGTACGAAGGAAGTCCAGGCATTCTCACTGTAACCTGTGTCTACGACGCCAGAGCACATGTTAAGGTCAGCGCAATTATGCGGTTTGCTTTTTTTTCGCGCGCATCATGGAGCACACAGCTGGACGGAATTGCTATGGGAAACTCATTCAACGATGAAGGGTGGTGATGCGCCACGCCTTGGATATCTCACAGTTCAAAACCATACGTTCGGGAAAAGGGTTTCAAGAGCGAGTACACCTGTCAACTTTTCGCGAAATGGCTGACAAGCGACGGGGAGGGCGTGTCAGTTCTGATGTTTTACTGAGAACGGAGAGCGAGACAAGAAGCTTTCCGAGCGTCTTGTGTTTCCTCGGAGATTTGTGCCAGATGCCGTCATTGAACTGAATCTCGGGATGTGACAGCTATGAAAAAAGGCCCTTTGTTCACAGCAAGAGGCACCGTGGAAGGTGAAATAGAAAAGGTTTACCCGCGCTCTTAATAGTAACACGTGGAGCATTACGCCGGTAGTGTTTTTCTTTCCGTAATTTATTTTTGAGAAGAATCGTGTAATATTCTTTTGAACCAGATGCTATTTTGATTTAGCAGCTTCTGAGAGCATAAGACACATCATTTGGTAGCTGGAGAAATGCTCGCATGACAG
The DNA here is from genome assembly GCA_003991265.1 of Pseudoperonospora humuli. Taxonomy (NCBI): domain Eukaryota; phylum Oomycota; class Peronosporomycetes; order Peronosporales; family Peronosporaceae; genus Pseudoperonospora; species Pseudoperonospora humuli. Next base: position 16,132 of record NQFO01002658.1, read on the forward strand.
CATTAAACTATGCATTGTAAAACGCAATAGAGCTATTAACCGAAAACCCTTGTCACATACCTGCATCTTTCGATCATAGATCGACAGACTCATCTTCGACATCAATTTTGGTTTCTCCATCAAGTCCGCTTTTTTCTATGCGTTAAGGTCGGCTTTCGACTGCAGGCTTCTCGTATCTTATTTGATACGACAAGCAAGCGTCGTGTGGGCGCCCATTGTTAATCCACATAGTAGGAATTATTTGCACAAAGCCTTGAAGTCTCCATTTCCATCGATCGTCGAAGCTTCAACGCCGTCTCGATCTAGCCACGCGCCGCGTTCCGTCTTGGCCAAGCACCGCTGCAGCTTGCTCGCAGCAAAGTCTTTGCTTCTCCGCGATCGCGTCCTTCAAGGTATACACCTTTTGTATGCCAGCATTCAGCCCGAGTGATCTTCTCTCTTCTTTGATTTCTTCATCATCACTACTCTAGTAGCAATTACATTCGAAACAACCAAGTTGCTAAAAATTAGCCTAGAACTCCTTAACCGCCAAAACGTACAAAATGGAGCGAGATGATAACTTGCTCTTGCAAGAGATGGCGAAGTCAGGCTGTGATAGATGTAACATCGGCTAATTTGCTATTTCGGCGTGAATGCGAACTACTGTATCAGTTTGTAGTGGTTGATATTGCTATCCAAGTGAAGATGTTGCCAGTAAGAGTATTAACGTGTCTGGTACTTCCAACTGTAGTTACGCTATAACGATCTATTACCACGTATGGCGAGAAATTGTCGCAACAGTTGATACGGCTGATTCATAGAAAACCGAAACAGACAGAATTACTCCAGATTAAGACGTTTCCTACTGTGATTCGAAGATTTTTTAATGCGGCAAATTCGTTGCAGGTACCGTTGGAATAGGCTACGGAATGGATTGATTACATCCAAAACAGTAGTACCTGCATTTGTATTGGTAATAACAGGTTGCATGATCAAACGCTTTGGATTAGCAGTGACATTGCTGACTGTCCAAGTGAAAGAAGCACCTGACGTAACAGAGAGTTTGTTCGTAAATTGCTCAAAGTAGCGGGATGTTTTCTTCTAAGCTAGTGCATGGTCGTAGCATAAGCTACGCGAGTATGTTGGAACGAGAAGATGAGAAAATGATTGCGATGGAGTTATACTACTTCCAGCAGTAGGAGTGTCATTAACGTCAGCTGTATTTGTAAGCGTCTAAGCAGCGCAAGACCGCCGTCCAGAGCCGTTGTCATTACACCACTGTATTTGAGGATTCGATACAACCTGAAGATTTGCGCGGCTCTCTCTACTTATCTATACGATTTTTACATCATATATAACTGCCCAAATTTCACAAAAGAGCACATCATAATCGTAGCATTATACTCTTCCTCTGTGTTTCCTGTTTTACAGCGCGGAGCGGCCGCTAGTCAAGTGAAGCGCTTCCGGAAGCGCATGGATCGTGTGGCGGTGGATGCAATCGCGAAGTGCATTGCTCCAACGGTGAGCATGACGACATACATGGCGTACGGGGACTAGAGTGAGCGCGACGGCATCAAAGGACACGCGTCCAGACCGGTGAAATGGTTGGCACGGGCATTGCAAAAGCGCGCGACAGTAGTATTCATGGACGAATTCATGACGAGCAAGCTCTGCTCGCAGTGCTGTCAGCCGCTGTCGACCGTCAGCTAACAATCGACACAAAGCTACCGAAGCGGAGAAAGCGTAAAGGCGTTGTGCTACCACGCGACCGAGCTGAGGTCCAGTTTGAAGAGAAGCAGTGCTTCAAAGTGCTCCGCTGCGACCACGCAGAGTGTACTGCCAAGTATTGAGGCCGAGACGTCAGCATGGTCAATCTGCTCAAGAGCGAAGTGCGAAGACACACTGCAATTGCTTCGGGTACTCGTGGTCTTGAAGGGTTTTCTGCAAGTTTTTACGTACTCAGGGTGTCGTTTCTTCAGGTTCTCGGTCCAAGCAGTAAATCGTTTAACGTCGTAGCTTACCTATAGATGTTCTTGTGCTTGGTATGCGTTTGGCGGTGCAAATGGAAGGGTGGTAGCCCATGCATCAGCCAAGTTATCCACCAATCACAGTCGAAATGCGTTGCATAGAAACCTTCAGAAGGTATATAGAAAAAGAGATGAGTGTATGAAAAAGTGGCATTGTCACTGCTTTCTATTATGACCAATCTCTAAAGCTATAAGTGTGCAGCCTACACATTTCTTCCAATTATATTTGCTCAATGTCGTTTTTCATGAAGGGAGAGCAATCCACACCAGTGCTTCATCCCAACACCTTCGCTAGCTCATGCTGTCAGTCGACGAGAAAAGGCTTGCTGAACAAGAAGCCCAACGAACCTCGGCTACACCAGAGCGGAAGAGAAGAAGACGGAACCAAGAGGGCCCAAGCATGGGAAAGGAACTCACTTCAGACCAAAAGGCCATCGTCAAGATGTACGTGACGCGCGGTACGTCTGAGGGGATTGTCAAGTGCTGCTATTGTGACAAGGAAATATCGTCGCGCAATGTGGATCGATGGGCTTCACATTTGCGTGGATGCGTCAAGACTCCAGAAGATGTTAAAGCCCAAATTCAGCCTTTTCGAGGCATGCCAGCGACCAGTGGCTTTTCAAGTTCTGATCAATCTATGCCACTATCCACGAAAGCAGAGGTGCTGACAAGTGTCGCTGCTAATGCTGCGGCTTCCGCAGTGCCCACAGCGCTGGCTACAGCCTCAGTAGTGGCTGCCACCTCTCGCATGCCTTCGATACCCTACCCCACGAACACCGGATGCAATGAAGTGTTCAAAGTGCACGTGTCTAAGGACTACATGAAATTCAACGCGGCGCACTTTATTGCTTACAAGGTATAGTGACAGCTGTGTGAAAAGGCTCAACAAATTGATTGTGTCTGATTCGTTAATGTTTTTTCAATGCAGGGATTTCGGGAGAAGTTGCACGGACACAACTACCGCTTAGCCGTCACAATTACAGGACAAGTTGGGCCGGATGGTTATGTAGTGGACTTTGGTGAAATCAAAAAGATCTCACGGGTGATTTGTAAGGATTTAAACGAATCGTTCTTGGTGCCAATGAACAGCGATGCTCTGAAGGTGAGAGTTGCCATCCATTACTGGCGGTGGTGTGTTACGTGCTAATGTAATTGTATGTGGCAGATATCCTTTGATGGCACAAATGTACACATTGTCACAGAAGACATGGCCGAGTTCAGGTTTGTAGTAACGTTTGTGGAACGCGTACTGTGCAATGTGTCAGCAAATCTAAGGTTTTGTATCGTGGCCTTCAGCTTTCCCAAGTCAGATTGCTCACTATTGCCAATTGTGCACTCATCAGCAGAAGAGCTCGCCATTTACATTGTACGTTACCAGCCGTGCGATTTCCTGCCTGCTGCTCCCTTTATTAATGGCTTTGCTGTCCACTAATTAGAGCAACCAACTTGTGGACGCTTTCACGCTCGTTGCACTCCTGGTATAGATGCTCTCTATAGCTTTACTATTTGTTGAATATCGAGTCCGCTCATTGATTTTACTGCTTGATTATTACAGCAACGCGGCGTGAGTAAGATTGAAGTGAGCATCTCGGAAGCTACCCAACAGTTCGCCTCTTACGAGCGCCCAATCCTAGCGTAGGGCATTCAAAGCACAGAGCTATACATCTTGCGTACTTTTGGAGCAAGGCAATGACCCCGTCTCACTGTTTTCTGCGCATGCCCTTCGAACGTACAATACAACGAACGGGCTCATGCTCTTACTCCATTTAGCCTTCATGCAAGAAGATCGTTTTTTTATTTTGTCCAATCAATGTGGTCATTGGCTATGATTGTCGGAAATTTCGCTCTTTGGTAGCCAACCAAAGGCAAAGTTTGGGATATATACCTGTCTAAAGCAATTGCCCTGTGTCCCTGTCGCCCGAACCAACAAATGCCCCTCACCCTTTTCCCATTCGCCGAAACGACCGATAGTAGACAAAACAACCCCTTAATTAAAGACCATCATTCTTGATCATGTACGGCGGTGGCGGTGACCGATATGGCGATTCTTCTTCGCGTCGTGACTACGGTGGAGGCGGTGGATACGGTGGTGGTGGCTCCCGTGGTGGAGGCAGCTACGGAGGTGGTGGTTATGGAGGTGGTGGCGGCTACGGAGGTGGTGGGCGTGGCGGTGGTGGCCGTGGTGGCGGTGGCTTCGGAGGTGGAGGCGACCTCGGGTCTAGCCTGGACACGCACATCCAGTGGGACCTGTCGAAGCTTCCTGTGTTTGAGAAAAACTTTTACTACGAGCATCCAGACGTGTCCAAGCGCTCGGAGGATCAGTACGATAGCTGGAAGCGTGAGAATCAGATCATCGTGTCCGGCAAGGGTGTGCCCAAGTGCGTGATGTCGTTCGAGGAGGCGTCATTTCCGGAATATGTGCTAGAGGAGGTAGTGCGTCTGGGTTTTGATAAACCAACGCCTATCCAGTGCCAAGGATGGCCCATGGCTCTCTCGGGACGCGACATGGTCGGCATTTCAGCGACGGGTTCTGGCAAGACGCTGGCTTTTTTACTGCCCGCAATTGTGCACATTAACGCACAGGTTCGTAGCTTGCAGTCGACTCTTTACAGAGAACATTGGTCATTGTTGGTCGCATCTTTCATGGCGCTGGTGCGCTGATGGAAGGGAGTGATTGCAAAGTTGTGTTTGTACACAACGATCGTTCACGCACTTTTTGGATGTGGTGAGCGAATTACACGCGTGAGACGTGGGGTTTGAAACGGTGTTCAGGGTGTGGTCGATTCACGTGGATGTGCTTTTGTGAGGAGTGTGTCACTTACACCTCATGAAGAAGCATTTACGTACTTCAGTTGATTCGAATCGCAGTCTTGTGGTGTTGGAGTGCCGGTCAAGTTGGCGGAGTCAGATCCTCTTCAGCTGAAACATGCGTGGCAACACGTCATATGAAGGAGAGGGAATGTATCCACCAACCAGTTGAGCAAACTTGTCTGACACGGCTGTCTTTTTCTTCTTTCGCCGACGTCCTCCTGACAATCGATCTGTGCGATATCTGCATTGGTGCGTTGTGGGCGATGGCCAGAAGAAAAAGCAGCATGCGAACACCTCAAATCCCTCGGCGCTCGCTTGTGTTTGCTTTCTCGTGCAACCTTGCTTGCTTGTTTCTTGACTCGTGCTTACTAATGTTTTGTGTCTTGTGGTCTTTGTATTTGTAGCCATACCTGCAACCTGGAGATGGCCCAATTGTGTTGATCATTGCCCCGACCCGAGAGCTGGCTGTACAAATTCAGGCAGAATGCAACAAGTTTGGCGCAAGCTCCAAGATCAAGAACACGTGTGTTTATGGTGGTGTTCCTAAGGGTGGCCAGATTGCTGATCTTCGTCGAGGTGTGGAGATCTGCATTTGTACGCCTGGTCGAATGATTGATATGCTGAGTATGGGAAAGACGAACTTGCGCCGTGTGACCTATTTGGTGCTCGATGAAGCTGATCGCATGCTTGATATGGGTTTCGAACCGCAGTTACGAAAGATTGTGAGCCAGATTCGCCCTGATCGTCAAACGCTGATGTGGTCAGCGACTTGGCCGAAAGAGATTGTGTCGCTTGCGAACGACTTTTTGACGGACTTCATTCAAGTGACGGTAGGATCGTTGGATCTGACGGCGAACAAGAAGATTAAGCAAATTGTGGAGGTTATGGATGATCACCAGAAGTACCCTGCGCTGCAGGACCACCTGCGCGATGTTTACGAGGGTGGGCGTATCATCATTTTTTGCGAGACAAAACGAGGTGCTGACGAACTCAGTCGTAATTTGCGCAACTCCCGTTACATGTGCAAAGCCATCCACGGCAACAAATCGCAGGAAGAGCGCGACTATGTACTGCGTGAGTTTAAGGAGGGCAAGACTCAGATCCTGGTCGCCACGGATGTGGCTTCTCGCGGTCTGGATATCAAGGATATTCGCTACGTGGTGAACTTTGACATGCCGAAGAATATTGAGGACTACATTCACCGTATCGGTCGTACAGCACGCGCAGGCAGCAAGGGTACGTCTATCTCCTTCTTTACCGCCAGTAATAATGGAAGGCTGGCTGGGCCTCTGGTCAAGATCATGGAGGAAGCTGAACAGGAGGTGCCTCGTGAACTGCGCGACTTGGTGGGTCGCGGCGGTGGTGGCGGTGGCCGTGGTCGTGGAGGGTATGGCGGTGGCCGCGGGCGTTGGTGAACCTTTTAGACGAGATGTATCACCTCGGTGGGTATCTCCAACCCACGATCTAACTTCGTGGGGCTCTAGCGCTTGTAACATCGCGGGTCTGCGAGAACGCAGCTTACCGTTTAGTGACAAGCAAAGAAAGGATTTTCATTGTATCCAACTTAGTTGCAAAAGTTCATAATGGTAGATTTTAACGTTTTGAGGATGGTATCGAACATTCCAAAAACACACGCCTCCGTTTACAACCTCTCGTATTATATCAAATCAGCGTCTACGGATCTCCCGAACATAGGCGTCGTGATAACTTGGTCGTCCCGGTCCTCCGGAATAAGCCGATCAAAGCGTTCAAAGTCTACAATGACGCGGTCACGTTCAATGATGGCAAAGTCGTCAAAGCGCATGTCGTACGCAAAGTCGTCCCAAAAGTACATTTTGCGTGCGTACACATTCTCGGAGAACGTTGTATCGAGGCCTGTGAGCAACGCGATGACTGCTACACGCGAATGGGAAAGGTCTTCCATGGAGCGAAACTTGTAAAATGGCGAGTTCTCGTTGATGACGTGAATGAGTGTCGCGGGCAGCTTGATGGACGGCCACTCGGCTGTCACAAGCGGCACGTCGTACATTTGACGCAGCCCTGTCCGTCGATTTGTTAGAATCACGCCGATACGGAAAAAATTCTCGTGCACCTCGCCGGAGTGCCGCGTATTAGCAGCACGAAAGACGAGGCAACGGTGTCCGTAGATGGTCGAGATGACCATTTGAGACGAGAAATGGATGTGTGCTCGCGGTCGAGCAAACTTGGACCAAGCGATGCCAGTAATGATCGTCACTGCTATGATTCCTACCATTGACTCGATGAACACGACAAGATTCATATAGAACGAGTTCGGCATCGGTGCGACGGATCCGTAGCCGATGGTTGCTAGCGTATGGACACTCATGTAGAACGCCACTTCGTACCCCGAGACCATTATGTCACTGTTGACTACGATGTTGTCCAAGTCAAACCAGTACAGTAGTCCAAAGCCAATGTTGATGACCAAGAACGACAGCACAAACACGACAATAATTTTTGGCCAGCGTACATGGAGGGCACTCTGGTAAAACCGCATAAAGCTGAATGACTTGGGAATGTGCACGGGCAAAATGCGCAAGAAGCGGGGCGTGTCTTCCACTTCAATCGACACAGCGGACACCGTCGTCTGGACACGCTGGCGCTGCTTCGTCCGACCATGCTCTGGGACATCGCCATCATACTCAGCGATATCGTCGATATCGACGACGTCATGTTCGTCCTCGTACCCATGTTGAAGCGAATGAAGACCTTCAAACGAGTCTCGCCCCGTCTCGCTGTGACGGACATCCTCACCACTATCGACACTTGAGTAATCACTTAAGTCATCACTTGACCTGGTTCGCTCAATTTCCAACATTGTTTCATGATGTTCCCTCCACACTCGCAGTCCTCCTCTCCGAGCAGCGCGTGTTTCAGGTGACGGAGCTTTTGGAATTCTTTGCGTTCCAAATGGCTGCTGAAGCAACGGTTCAAACAACGGCTCAAGTCCCATAGCAAATTTTTTTGGCCCTGAAAGCTTTGAGAACGAAAGAGGGGGATGAGGCAAAGCTGGCAGACTATCCTCCGTGGTAGACGACCGAACGTCCAACGACCTTGATCTCGGCATCAGCATGACACGTCCTGGGTACTCCAACATTTCACGAGCAGCTTCATCACAATAAAGATGCTCGTCCTCTTGGTGATGAGATAATTGCAACTCTTGATGCGAACCTTGACAGGCCACGTCGTGAGTGTACCCTTTACCTCTAGCGTCGTAGTTGTCAAGCGGCACTCTTTTAGGAACGATCGATTTGAGGTAACGAGCATCATCAATTGGGGCAGACTCCACTGTGCTCAATTTTGCGAAGTCCATGACGACTTCGGCATTTCGCTCGTTGAACTCAAGCAATTCAGCAAAACGGTAGCCCCACATGAGGTTTGCTGCTGTGTAAATGTACCGCTCGGTAACTGTGTCCTGCAGTGTGGAATCGACGCCAGACATTGCAACCTCCACTAGCATATCGGACTGGGCAATGTCGTTCCTCGACATCCCGTACAATGGGCTGCTCTCATCAATCAAATGCACTACGGCCACACCCATGCGGAATGTGACAAAGTTACTCTGCAGTAGCTTGAGATTGTACGACGAGAGTACTTTTGTTGAGCGAGCGGAGTCGTCCACAGCGTCTTCGGCACGTCGTGAACGTCTTTTTCTCAGCGTGGCTTTGTCGTCGTGAGCACGAATATTCTTAGTCTTGTGCTCAACACGCAGCAAGTTGACTTTGAAGACAGCCTCCATGATGACGTCATGCGTCACGTCTCGCGATTGGGTCGCATTCGCTACTCGCACGACGAGTGCCAGGTATTGCTTACCATAGGGCTGTACGACACAGACCTTGCTGAAAGCCACTTTAGCCTGTGGCTTGGCAAACTTGGCAAACACAAGACCTGTTACAGCCGATACGACCATCATGGACGCAAATGACTCCACTGACATGATGACATTTCCACACGTGTGTGTGGGGAAGACGACTCCGAATCCAATTGTTGTAAACGTCTGATAACTCATCTCGAAGGCCACAAGGAAATTTGTCGGTTCTCCGCAGACATAGCACGTGACCAAAGCAAAGACGAAAATGTTGACCATGAAAACAGCCATCAAGACCGTCAGCAGCATGGGCCAGCGCATATTGAGCAGCACATACAGGAAATCCTTGTATGGTTTTCGTGGATTAGCGCTAGTAAACACTCTTGGAAACAGCGAGTTGGACGGCAGTCGAATGAATTGTTTCCAAAACGGCATTTCTTCAATACGCGAACCCGCATGGAAGATGGACGTTTCCTCCGATCCGTTGTTCACCTTGACACCCTGCCAGATATGCACCCAGTCTTTCAGAGCTGCTGGCACTTGCTGTGTGCCAACATTGAGTGTGCCACGATTCTGGATGCGTTTTTTCGAAGCTGGCATGGCTGCAAACTTCTAGAATGGCGATGAAAGAGATTGGACGCAAGGCGGTACGCACACAGATAGATATTGCAGCGACGTGACGCAACGAAATGACACGCACGCGTGCTACACGGTAGAGATAATAATGACGATGATTCCTTGCGTGAAGTAAAAAAGAAGCTTTTGAACGCCGTGGTTTTGCACTGCTGCTCTATTTTGGCAGCCAATGACTGCAGTGATGAGGCTGCTGGATGGGGGTTTGCACAGCATTTGAATCCTGCAATCCATGATCGTTGTACCATGTTTCTCTAGGGTTCGCTCGTTGCTACTAATACGTCGCAGTGTGCGGGACTGGATTTTTTTTTCTAGCCAGAGTCGGGGCAGAGAACGCTTGTCCTGTACTGGCGCTGCTCAAGAGAGTCAAGGACACATCCTGGCTTCAGAAGGGCGGAGAAGGTGAAAGCAATCATGTTGATAAGGAAGGAGGCAATGGAGGGGACTGGCATCAGAAAGATTCCTCAATTTTGAAGTTCGTATGCAAGGCTTGCACGATTAATTAAAGACTCAAGAGCACGTTTTGTATTCTTCTTTTGTCAGACTAATCTTGTGTGAAGCTTCGCTGCCTATCTTCTGCATCAACTCTAAGCGAAGCCTTTATGTTTCTAATCCATCGTTAGCATTGGACGTGTTGGACCAATGTTATTTTCGAAATGAGCTTAGAGACTATCATATCGATCATTCTCACGTCATGGAGACCAAGGTCGAAAGCGGACTACAATGGAAACGTATGTGAAAGATGATAGCGTTTGTAAGATAGCTACACATTGAGTCAAGTGAGTAGTCACGCGTGTTACTGCCAGATCTAAGTGGAGGCGTGGCACCTTGTTAACCTAAAACGACCACCCTTTCCGGGCGTGGCGACGACTCCTCAACCGCGTCTCATTGCAGAGAGGAATCTCGAGATGCCGGAAAGCCTCCGTGTGTAATAGCCACAGAGAGCACAACCACGATCTTGTGGAAGTCTCCAATCTCATCAGATACTCAGCCCTCAAACAAAACCATCGTAAGCAGATGGTGGCCAAAGCTGACGTAATGATTGCGAGAAACGCCTCCGACTCTACGTACGGATCACGTTTGGAAGGCTTGGTAGCGATTACACCAAGAAAACTTCGTTGAGAAAGCCATGCATGCGTGCAAGAGTACCGACAAGACGGACATGACGGAAGCATTGCAGCTGCGAGGCATTCTAACGCCAGACATCATCGACTAGAGTGCGCAGTGGATTCCATGACCAAATCGCGTACAAGAAAATGGTCTGGGATTCTACGCTCAACTCTTGTGAAAGTTCCAGAACGCGGTCGAGAAGAGGATTGCGGAGGTGCCTAACGAGATGAGAGTCCGGGCTTTATCGCTATTTTCTGTGTCCATGACGTGCCATGAGAGCGCACATCAAGCTCAATATGACTACATTGTATGGTCGTCTCTACGCGCGCATCAAGAAGCAAGTCGAGGACATCAACTGGAATCTTTCTGGTGTATCGCTGTCGATGAAGACGCGCGTGGCGCACGGAGACTGGAGTAAGCGCGATAGTATCAAAGGACACGCACCCAGTCCGGCAAAAGGGTTGGCACGGGCGTGCGGCCATGGATCTCAAGAGCGATTTTAGTGCGAGAAAGCTCTGCTTGCAGTGCCACCAGACGCTTAGGTCGGTTTGGTATCGTGTGACCACATTGCTGTCAAAGAAAGCGCGCAAAGGTATACCATAGAATCCTCAGGTGTAAAACAGTTAAGAAAGAATGTCTTGGAGTGCTTTGCTGCTTGCACTAGGAGGTACTTGTACCGTAATGTGATTGAGGTCATCAACTCATTGGCGCTAGGTACGCGGCGAGGGACGTATCCAGACTTATAGCAGGGCAGCGATGGCGTAGCCTCAAAACTATTGCCGACACGAGAAAACAGTCACTGAGGACTTGGAGATATTAGCAGCGCAACATAACCTGGTAAAGAAGGCTTTAATTCTTGATTTTCACTTGGCTTATATTTCGGCATTCTGCTTCATGCGCTTATAATGTGTCCATCGAGCGGCGTCTTAGGTCTGTCAAATTTGCTACTCTCTTACAAAACTAATTAATCCACACGCAGCATTTTTACGGCTACCAACCAACAATTTACTGCAAAAATGGCACCGACTGCAGGTTCGTGTAGGCGCATCTGGCACCTTGTCCACCCTGATGCATTCGCTTGCAACCCTCACATTACACATTTGTGTATTCATACGCCAGGAACTCGTCTCCGCTTTAAGATTGCACGGTCCAAGAAGCCGCAACAGGCCAAGAAGGTTCCGTCACTCAAGAACCGCATCCGAGGACTCGAGCGCTTCCTCAATCGCGGAGTAAGTGCGTTTGCCACAATTGTTTCCAACATTCCATTGACCAATGCACTATAATGATAAATGATGAACTACTTAGGATCTGGCGGACGCCACACGGAGAACCAAGAAGGCGGAGCTGCAGCAACTCAAGGAAGAGGTGGGTGTACAGTATCTGCATCGTACTGGAAATCACGTAGAGGTCATTAGAAAAGTTGTGTGCTTATCTACCACTATTAGCACGAGAGAAAAGAGCAAATTGCACTGGAGAAGAAAAATGCCGAGAAGTACAAAAGGGTGAGTGGTTGATTGACTCAGAAACTTACTGGTGCTCTTCAGTACTTGGAACTGATCGAGTATGGATGACTTTAATCTGTCTTCACAGCCGCGATTTTTCGATCGAGTGAAGGTCATGCGAAAGTTGCGTCAGGCAAAGAAACGCATCGAAGAGGTAAGGAAACGTTTTCAATTGTTAAGACGGACAAAGCTGGATGCAAACATTTACCTTCTGTTGCCATTGTTATAGGCAAATGACGAGACCGAACGTGCTAAGCATGAAGAAGAGTTCAAGATGTACCGAGAAAAGATGATGTACATTTATTACTACCCGAAAAGTGAGCCATACATTTCACTGTTTCCTTCTGCTCCTCACGCTGATGAGAAACAAAGGCGTCAGGAGAATCTCCGAGCCGAGGCCATTGCTCGTTTTGAAAAGGAGCAGCCCATGGACGCCTTCCATCAGTTTTGCTTTAATGATGGAAAGTCTAAGGACTCAAGTGCAGTAGGCGAGACGAGATCAGCTGTTGAGCTTTTGCTAAAGAACCCTACTAAGGAAATGGTGAAGAAACAAAAGAAAGCTCGCAGCAAGAGGGACAACAAATCTGGGGATAAACTGAAGCACACGCCGGTCCTTGTTGATCAGGAAGACGACGAAGAAATACCGGATACAAGGAAGGAAGACAGTGGCAAGGAAGAAGAGCACGAGGAGGTAGAAGAAGAGGACGATTTTTTCATGTAACTTGTGGATCTAGAGCAACGATGGAGACGTTAGTGGAGTAGGCTTCGGTATTTCAACATCATGCAATTCTTGAAACTTATTACTTATAGTCTTTACGCTGACAAGCTAATGTAGGGGACGGAGCAAAAGATAACTTGGTCACGAGGACGAGGCTGTAGAAAATGAGGATGACAATCTCAAATGTAGCTAGATCAAGATAGATAGACCAGACTCAATTCCCACGGAGTGCTGTTGAGTATCCGTGATCATTTCAGCTTCGGCTTGAGATGCAGCAGCAAGTGCGTTCATGTTTGTAAAACTGAAAGACCTGAAGGCGTCAGAGAGTTTGGAGGAATCAGAGCTACCGTACATCCCACTAGGAAACCGATAGTGATTGTTGTTGTTGTTGGTGTTGTAGTTGTTGTTGTTGTTGTTGTCGTCTTCCGCGTGCAATCCGTCACCCACGTGTACTTCAGCTGCTGTACCCATTGTGCCTAATGCGCCTAGTGCCCCTGTGGTCCCCCACGATATATCAACATCCGCTGTTACCACCGAAACATTACTTGCATTGTCGATTCCATGAGAATCCTTATGTCCCTTTCGGGCAGTCAGATCGTCAGTCTCAGGCCCAGGGTCGATGATATTCTGACTGCTGTTTGCAGAGCGAGAAGAAACGTCAAACTCGTCATCATCGATGAATATGTCAGTGAGATTGCGGTTGTTGAAATAGCTGGTATCGGTCGGCCCTTCCAGAGTCGGCACAAATGGAGGCACGGAATCCAAAATCGTATCCCAGTTGATGCCATCAAAAAACGGATGTTGCCGGATCCCTTCCCAACTCATTCGCGTGTCTGGATTCGGGTCAAGCAGTTTATCTATCAAATCAACCGCCTCAGGGGACAAACACTTTTCTCCATCGGGCCATAGGATTTGTCGCTCTAGTATGTTTTCAAAAATGGCATCCACAGTGTCATCATTGAATGGAGGAAAGCCTACCATCATTTCGTAGAGAATGATTCCTAGTGCCCAATAGTCTACAGGCGGTCCGTGAGGGGCTCCGAGGATGATTTCAGGTGCCAGATAATCTGGAGTACCACATCGTCCATATGTGTGATACGCAGACTTCTTTTTCGAGCTTTTCTTGGATCCCAAGATTCGACGCGGATGCCCAGGATCTGAAGTGGGCAATGCGTCCTCCAACGGACTGCCGTCATGTATCTCACTGTCCTGTGCCAGAAACTCATCGTCAGGTTCCGAGTCAGTGCCACTAAGAGCTACAGCTTCCTCAGACAAGCCAAAGTCGGTCAACTATCCAAGTAAATCCCAAGAAAAGCTGAGAAAAGTGACTACAAGTGAAAGCACCGTCAAACAGCTAAACAAACCTTAATGTGGCCAGTAGACGAAAGTAAAATATTGTCGGGCTTCATATCGCTGTACAAATTGCACCAAAGCCCAAACAAGTGGATAGACGCATTAAGTAGATGAAGGCAACTACTTCTAACGAAAGATATTGAAGCGTCGACCGTACCGATGAACACAGCCCTTGGTATGTAAGTGGTTTAGTGCAATGGCAATCTCTGCAATATAGACGCATGCCACCTAAATACACTTACTCGTCAGTACAAGGCGTTGGTCATGTTGTCCAATAGAAAGCACAAACTTACTTGCTCTTCCAGCTGCACAATGCACTCCAGTAACGACATGAAATCACCACCAGGAAGATACTCCATCACCAAAAAAAGATTGCGTCTGCACCACTCAGAACAAACAAACTCGCAATGTAAGTTGCTGCTCGCGTCACTTGATAAGCGCGTTGGTATTCTCAAAAAAACGAGCTGCCTACTTGGTTTGAAACGTCCAGAATAACTTCACAACAAACGGGCTTACTACGCTGGCCAAAATATTCCTTTCTGTTTCAATCTGCTGGATCTGTAGTACACACAACGAAGCACTCGCTCAGTAGGCGATTGTAAACGTAGTCGCTCAATGCGCTGTACCTGCTTTTTGCGTAGCAAATGCTCTTTCGCAAGCACTTTTATCGCATATTGGTCCCCAGTTGTCTTTTTCCGAGCAAGGTACACTTTGCCAAACGCACCCTTCGAAATCGGCTTAACAATTTGAAAATCACAAAACGATACACGATATGACGCCGGTTTCAAGCTTGAACGTCGTCTAGATCGAAGGGATTCATTGACTTCCATATCTTCGAGTGACATCGTGCGCTTCAAGGGAGTTCGCTCCGTTTCAACAGGAGCCTGTTGAAACATTACCTTATGAGACGCCCGCATTTTGCTCATCTTGGCATGGATCAAGTTGCGAAGCTTTGTACAGCACTTGATTCTGTCGGTGTCAGAATTGTGAGCCTCCTCCTCCTGTTGTCGTATCCTATCGATAATTTTCACTAAACGAGCACAAAGTGCGAACGCATCGACACTGGTGACGTCACAAGTCGAAGCCTGGATAGCTACCACCCTCAGTGCATGGTACGTGTGCATTTCCTCCACGTTAAACGTCGTTTCAGCTTCAAGTGATGCATTAATCGACATCGTGAGTTTTACGAGCGAGTCGTTGATGACATCTGCTTCCAGCTCCACCCTCTTGGACAAGACGCAGTAGTTGATGTGTTCGTCCAAACTATTTGCATCCACTTTTGCTTCACAAAGCTTGCATACTACCACAGACTTCGTAGCCCGTCGGAACGTCACGGTCATGGGTCGTCTACTGAACTGGAGGTTGTCCAGGACGTCTTCAGATGACATTCCACTCACATCTCGATCATTCACAGCTTCCACTGATAGTCCTTTCTTGATGGTCGAACCTGGGGGGATTTGCAAAACTACGGCCGTCTCTGTCTCCATCTGAACGCTCTTGACCACTACCTTGTTCTTCATCGAGTCAATCACAAACTCAAGGCCGAGGAACCCGTCACCGAACGTCACATTGAAGCTTTCTGGTGATTGAACGTTCTCAAACAAGTCTCCGCCGTCCTCCAGCATTGTAACTGTGTTATCGATCCCGCAATCTTCTTGGTTCTCACCATTTTCTTCGCTGGAAGCAAAGCGGCGCCATTTGACCTGGTTTTTCTCCCAGCGGGTCAGCACGTCCTCTAGAGCGTCTGGAGCAGCGTCAAAGAGACCAATACGAGATATGGAGTCCCCGCCAGCACTGAAAGGAGGCACGTTGAGCGT
>NQFO01002666.1:0-12238 GCA_003991265.1 Pseudoperonospora humuli
GAAGTAGTGTGGGTATACACATCTGTGGAAGAAATCCCAGATGGCCCTCGTGATATTGCGGCGTGCGATGCCCCCCCCCCCATGTTCACGAGCGGTGCTCATTTTGAAGGAGACAAACGGAGGTGGAGCAGTCAGGCGCCAGAAAAAGACTGTCTCCTTTGCCATCGACACTAGGGATGAGGCGATGTACGTGGAAGAATCAAGTGGGAAAAGAGCCAGCGAGCCATCCCGAGACAAGAAGAAGACCAGCAAGAAGAGTGTCCCGAGTGCCTTTGATCAAGGCACAAATCGCGGTGACAATGGAAGTGTCCAAGCACATGACACTTCAAGCGAGTTCGTAAACGTCGCAGTCTACAGTGAAGAAGGTGACGTTGACATTGTCCGTCACTGTAAGAGGGCGCTGTTCAAAACAGTCCCTCAAACACAGCACACACGCTCGCGCGTCTCAAGGAAGCGTTTCCCGATTTGGAGGGATGAAGGAAGACTTGTGGGCTTGAAGGAAAATTTGCTACTGAATTAAAATGCTGTTATGGTTTCTGTCGCTACTACTAATTAGCATCAAGGGCTCCTAGAGGTTTTATGAATAAAACCTACACATGCAGAGATAAACCTACTTAACTGATATATAGAACCTTGGGTACACTTGAAGTTCCGTGGAAAATTCCCTGTGAAGTGACTGGCTCGCGCCATCACTTTGACCCGCAATCACACGTCGCGTGCGTCACGAGCGAGGTTCAACCTAGGGAACTTGAGCTTGAAGTTGAACTAGACCTTTCGTGATAAGCTTTCTGTTAAGTGACTGGCTCGCGCCGTCACTTCAACCCGCAGTGACACGTCGTATGCGTCACGAGCGAGGTTCCCCAAAGCAGGAACCATCATTCTGCACTGATTAGTACAGAGAACCTTTGTGACGTCATCTGATGACGTCACACGTGCATGCAGGGACCTATTGTATTATAATCCCTTTGACTTTTGCCTCTGCAATGCACTCTGAAGGTGATGTGTGACACACACGATCTGGCAAATAGATCCACCTTCATGTAATGGCTGATTAAGGCCCATTACAGTCACAGGAACCTGTTGTACCGTAACACTTTTGTAATTTGCCGCTGCAATGCACACTAAAGGTGGTGTGTAACACACACGATCTGGCAAACAGATCCATCTTATGTAAGGGCTTGTTAAGGACCGTTACACTAGATCGAGTCCGTACTCCACGGACAAAGGGAGGCTCTCGAAGCAGCGACACTACATGCTACAGCCAAACTTGCGAGTCATTTCGACGCATCTCCGCGACTACACCCAACTCGACTCGACTTCACCCGCCTATATTCGACTACATTCGACTTCATTCGCCAATATTTGACTTCACTTCACTTGCCTTCATTTGAGCACTGACCATCTCCATGAGCTCAAGCCTGTTGACTCGTTGTAATCGTCCTATTTGATGTGTGGCACTGCATTCATTATTCTTTTGGTTACGAAGCAAGCAATGATGCTGCTGTTCAAGTCTCGAGTGTGTCGTCTCGATCTACAAATGTTTCGTTAAATGAGCGGCTTGCAAGTATATCAGTCATATGCAGCGAGCTAATTGAAAATAGAATCGGCGAACGTTAAAGTACTAGCGCAATTACAGAAATAATGGACTACGAACAAGATGATGATTTGATAGTGGGACCTTACAATCAAAGGTAGTTTAGATGCTGATATACAGGCTGTTCAAATGTTAAAGATTGATGTGTTCATCGAAGGTGATGCGCCTTATGCAATACATGTTTGGCTATGTATATTTGCATATGTGTAGAGTTCGTACCAAGTGGTACGCATTTTTTCGTAGGTAGTGTGTGCAAAAGATTAAGCGTACTGCAGCTCAGTCGGTAGTCCAGTCGACCAGTTTGAATGGCCAGCAAGCAAAAATTGCACACACAGCAAGAACTAAACACACAAATACAACTCACTTTCTGGTTTGCAATCCCGGCAAGCCCATCTTCTAGCTCTACAGCTTTAGCAAAATTTGAAACCATATACCAGAGCGAACGCTAAGAATGTCTCAGCGATGATTAGTAACGGAGACGACAAAGCGTGCGACAGGCATATCGTACTTCATAGCGTGAATTGTTGGGAGTACGTGCTTGCGTCTAGCCACTGCTCCAAACTCTGTCGAGCTTTACCTCAAATACGGGATAGCTGAATATACGGATGAAACAATGATGTCTGATCTGCGTATAGATTTGCCATCGTGGCAGGTTCATCCATGGTTTCTGTTGCTACCAGCTTTTTAACGAACAGCGCCTCTTGGCGGCTACTTTGGTGATTACTTGCACCGTGTGGCAAATTTCGCGTTGCTATTACTTGCGGCTTGCTTGTTATACAGTAAATGCAGAAGTGAGATCGGCCATCCGACGTTAAACCGACCTCGGACTCCTATCTGCCCTTTAGGCGCCCTCATGTGTCCTAGTAGCGTCTCCGTACCAGCCTTACAAGCCCTCCGTCCTTCAAACTACAAGTGCAAGTGCAAGTGCAATCACGTCGACTCTGCCATCTCCAACTACAGCCACACATTGCCAGCTGACGATGTTGAAGCCCTGGACCACCCTCACCATCTTCTACAACAGTCACCTGGCGATGTTGAAGCCCTGGACCACACCACACACCGTCTTATATGTTGCTTTTACCCCAAGAAGCTGGCGCAGGTACGTCACCAGTTAAAAAAGATGCGCGTCTTCTACAACAAATGATTTTTACAAGTCGGTCGCTGAATATTGACGCCGTTTGTTGCGCATCTGTCTGAAATGGCTACTGAAAGTGCGTTCAAATGAGCAACACATAAGATAACTTGATTGCGCTTTATAATAGCAGAGGAATAGCTCACTAATACAGCTTGGAAGCTAATGCGCCCCGTTTTGTATCCTGCCTCGGCGTCTCCACCTATTTGCCAGCGCAGAGCCTCAAGCAACAATTTGAATAGCTCTTTCGATCGTGCACAATCATCTGCTGCCTTTCCTTCATCTCGATGTCGCCAGTTCCAATCCACAGACTACCCTCTAGATTAACGGCAACACTCGTCTGCGCCGTTGTGCACAATGCAGCGGGTCCCATAATCACCAATGTGGCTTAACGTCACGCAGACGAGCTAATGCTGGGCCTTCATGAGCTTTCCAGCCGCAGGATCTGTATCCACGTCGATGGTCTTCTCCTCGCCCTCCACACTCACGATTCTCACGAGCAAAAAGACCGTGTCGTTAAGTGCTGCGTAAATGTGGCATTTGAAAGAATGTTGCTGGACTCAAGCACGATCAGGTCAATACTGATGGTCCACCTAGAATGATGCATTATTTCTCCTGCTCGGCGCTGGGGTAAGAGCCTGATAAGTGTGTCATAAGCTGCAATAGCTCCACACTCATCACCTCCACGGTGTGACCGTATAGTTTGGCAAAATGAGCGATGCCAAGAGCAACCATTTCTAGCTACATAGAGTCCAGTACATTAGTTGGTCCCTCCAGAGACGCATGAGCTGTACCACATGACTGCCATGTGGTACACTGCGGCTGCCACAGCTGTAAGAGCACAACAGCAAAGATGCCCTTATTGACTTCTTCTCGTGCGCTTGCCTTCAGTATCGTCGGTCGGCAACTACAAATTACAGGCGCACTCGACTCGTGGAATATACGACATACTAAAAAAACACGAGAAAGTAACCTCTCACATAGGAATATTGCTCTACATGAAACACCTGGCCTAGATTTTAGGACTACTCTTCATTTTCTGAAAAACCGACGACGCCAAAGAGTGTTTGCGCTCACCTAAGCTGCTGTTGCCTTTGGTAAAGCTGCTAGCCGAAGGCGACAGCGAAGCTGAGCGTAGCGCGAGGTGTCCGAGTGGTGGCGGAGTAGCCAGGTAGGCACTTTTTGTGGGTGACAATGCAGATACCATCGTTGGCACACTGGATGAAGATGCTGATTCACAGCTTTTTCTACGCTTCTGTACACATCCAATGCACACACGTACACTTGTAGAGCCCACGTCAGGAAGCGCAACATCCATCTTGGGACAGCATTCAGAGCAGCAAATTTCTCCGCACAGGCGACAGTGATGACGACGACGCGATAATCCAAATTTTGCATCGCAAATACGGCATCCCTGACGTTCACGATTGTGCACCCAATGTGGTGCATTTACAAGTAAAGACTGCGATAAACGTCGGCTAGTAAGAACCTCTTCCAGTCGTGCGATTTTCGTGCACAATGCTCGTAGCTTTGCTCGCCGGGATGCCAAAGGTAGCTGTGCTTTCTCCAAAATTGAAGCCACAAATTGAACTTCCACGTATCCATCACAATTACGTGCTTGACGAACCATGAAACCTGTCGGCTGAAGGTCCGTAGGTTTGGAGCCTACCTCATCCAGCCACTGCTGACAGTGTGGGTTGTAGCAGGACTGCAGCGTTCGCAAATACATTGGCGAAGAATCCGCATTCTCGTCCCAGTCATTCACCATGATACACTCATAATCCAACAGGCAGTACGTAGACCGTGACGCAAACATTCGGCTTGACTTTTCGCCAACAACCCACTTAATGCTAAGATTTCCTTGGTGCCCCGAAGTTGCCATTGCTGCTCGATAATCTTCCATGTATGTAGGAGACAAATAAGGTCCCGAGTTCGCTGCAGCTGAATTAACTCCTAGTCGATCCATCTCAAGTGGTTCACCACGATGACCACGAGCACGCCCAGTTGAGGATTCTCGGCTGACACTACCAGTAAAAGGCTGCACATCGTCTTCGAGTTCCAAATCGGATTCTGAGTAAGATGACTCACTGTCGCAATCTTGAGTCGATTGTGACGTCGTGCGCAGGGAAATGCCTTCAGTACTGTTGCCATTGCGACTACAATTGTTGTTGCTGCTGCGACGCGGACGCTTCTTCTTGCGACAGTAAATGAAGGCCGATGAGCATGTGCGAACACCAACAAGATGCTGCATGGTCAACTCCATATCTTCTCTATCCGAGCGCACGAGTAGGTCCACAACCTCCTCAATCGACGATGGCAATAGCGCCACACACTTCACAAGATACTGCTGCAGTACTTTTGACGCAAACATACTACCCAATGCTGCATCTGTCGACGCGACATCCCAATCCGACATGTCATTTTCTGATGTGCCACTTCCGTTAGCGTCATTGCTTCCATTGCTGTTTACTGTCGTCGAATCTGCGCTACTAGTTGCGGGGTCATCGCCTCCTTCGCCGCCGTTGGCTAGTAAATTTAGGATATTCCAGAGAAATGCGTTGGTACCAATAGGGCATACACGCTCCATGACGCGGACCTTTATGGCACTGCCTGTTCCTGAGCTTTCAGTGGAAGTCACAGCCGCAATTGCCGCGCTGGCGCTGACGGGGCTCCAATTCACCGAATCCTGCGAGTCAAAGCCAAAGAGACTAAGCGATGCACGGGCCTGTGACTCTAGATCTTCCTCGACAACGCGGGAGAGAGTCGCACTCGTGAGTGGCGCTGGCTGCAGCGACAGCGCGCTCGACATGCTTTGCGTGCTGCTAGTGGGCTTCAGCAATCGCGTGGTGCTTCTGTTAGCCATGGACTCTGAGGACTTTACAGATAATGTTGTTGCACGAGACCTGCTCCCGTCGACGACAGGGAGAGAACGACTGCTCGTGGTGGTAGGGTTTGCACTCGCTATATCTAATGCGTACTGAGCCCTAGCCCGCCTCAAGTACTTTTATCCAATATGTTGACGGCCGTCCCATCGTGAAAGAGTTTGTATTGAAACAAGGAATGCGTATATTACAAGGACAAATGCTAAAGCGTGAAATGAGCACTTTGTAATATTCTTGCTCTTCAATTGGAAGTGAGTATTTTCGGCACATAATAAATGGCAACAATTAGAGTTCTGTATGCAACAATTGTCCTTCTTTTATCATTTTTCTGATATCGCAAATTTATGACACCTTCACTTGCAGCAAAGTTTTGATCAACGCAAAGCGTTCTTCGCCCTTTGTACCAACAACTAGTCCAACAACTAAGTAGTGCAAGGTTTCGGCCGTCTTAATTATGCTTGAATCAAATGTCCACGAATCGCTAGTAGTATGATACTGCAGCCCTCAAAAGTCGTTGAAGAAAAAAGACACAATCGTTACCTGTGTACGTCTAAACGTTGCGGCAGCGTTTACTGGCAGGCTCCTTCTGGTTGCCACCTCCAGCTCCTTCTCCACGAAGTACGCGCCAAGTGGCTTCGAACAGTCATGTTTTGTTGAATGATCGTTGAGTGCGCAGACAAGATGTAGAATAGAAAGTGGATTGATACCCCACGCTCGGCATCTACTAATCCTAGCTACTACTTATATATCCAGTTTACCCATCTTCTGATGTCGGCACGTGCCCGGCGCCAGTCTGTACGTCTCTTCTTTCAGCAGTTTCTCACCGTCAGTAATCCGTATATTTATGCATTTTCGTGCTATCAGACCATATTTTCATGCCTTTTCTGGCGTAATGCACGCTGAGACTGTCGACTGTCGACTGTCGACTGTCGACTGTCAACAATCTTCCTTGTGACAATGGACATCTGCACCTCCGTGCGCGAATCGTCTCTTCACTCGGCAAATCTGACAAAGCATGCGGCGTGCGTGTGTGTGTGTACGTGTCACCATCACAGCAGTACTAGTCACTGCAAGCAACCTCATTGCACAATTTATCGTCATGGCTTATGATAGATTTGGCTACCTGTATGACCACGGAAAGCTCCCTCTTAGTGTTCACAAGTCTATCGGATTTTTGCCACAAAGCTTGTCGTATTCTGATGTCGGACCGAGTTACTGCAGGCCGAGCTAATGTCTTGCCTGTCGTGATACTGAATAAACTGCTTGAGTTGGCAGATTCTGTTTACAAAGATACCGACAAACACACCCACAATGGATCTGCCACAGTGCAACGCTTACCATGATTTGGCGTTTCTTGCCTGCCATTGCTAAATTGAAAGATTGGCAAACCTTGACCCATTGGCCTTCGATTCGAAAACCTTGTGATTGCAAGACTAATTTTTAAACAGACACTACTATCTAGTCGATTCAAAGTGCTTCCATGAACATAAGGTCGGAGTCGCCTTCATCACTAGACTTTGTGTTGTTTCCGCCACAATTACTGCTCGTGTTCTGTCCAGAGTTTCCAGAACCAGAGCTGCTCCCGTCATGACCCATAAAGCCATCCATGTCGAGCAGATCCATGCTAGAGAAATTTGTTGGCGATATGTCATTCGGGAAGTTCATAAAACCCGAAGAGGACCTCGACGGCCCCAGGTTCGACGACACCTGTAACAAACTGCTGCTATCCATTCCTCCATAGAGTGAATCGTCCAAGCTTAAGGATGTAGAATCAGCACGCGACGTGGGTGCTGATCGACCAGCTTGTTGCTGTTGTTGCTGCTGTTGCGTGAGCTGTGGCGGCTGGCGAGAGTGCTGGGGTTGCTGCGAAGCGGGCTGCTGGGATGATGTAGGTTGTTGTCGGCTATTCGAAGCTTTCTGGGAGCGCTGAGCTTGCTGTTGCTGTTGCTGTTGTTGGTTCTGTTGCTGTTGCTGTTGTTGGTTCTGTTGTTGTTGCTGTTGTTGGTTCTGTTGTTGTTGCTGTTGCTGGTTCTGTTGTGAAGTATGCTGGGCATTAGAAGGCTGACTACTCTGTGTTTGCTTCTGCATATTAGCTTGGTTGACATGTTGCGCAGGAAGTTGAGCTTGACTTGGCTGGGTCGGACCCTTATGCTGCTGCTGCATCATGTGCTGTTGTTGCATCATCTGCTGCTGCCGCACTTGCGCTTGCATTCTTTGTTGCTGCTGCTGCATCTGCTGAGCGCGCTGCTGCATGAGATATTGCTGCTGCTTCTGCTGCAGCGACAAATTTTGCTGCTGGTGATGCATGAGCATTACGCCATTCACTCCGTTAGACGAATCAGCCGATGATGTGGCAGCACCAGAGCTCATAGGAGGACTAGATGCTGGGTTTTTCCCTGTCGAAGAGCTCATACCCGTAGAATTACCGACACCGGCATTGGGAGTGAAGCTGCGTTTGTCTGTCTCCGTGCGCAGCTTCTTTAAATACGGATTCACAATCTTCACGATGTACTTGTACACCTTGTCCAGCTCCTCGATTTTGCGCGGCGCATGCGTTGACTTGTCCTCATTCAGGATGCTCGCACACAGCTGCACGTAGCTGAGAAGGTATCGTAGCTTTTTCTTCTGCTCAGTTTCGTCGTGACCCTTCATGTGATCTACGTACTTCTTAAAGGCGCCGTGCACCTTCTCCACATCATCATGGTACTTCGATTTGAGTGCTGCGTGCTGCCGCCAGTACTCCGCCGGGGTATCACCAGGGGTAGATACCTCAGGCTTCTCCATCCGTGGTGTAGTAATCACTGCATTTGCTGCCGGGTTTGCAGACGTGCCGACAGCTCCAGCCGCCATTGGCGTGCCTGGCTGAGGCTGCTGGGTTTTTGGGTGAACAGCCGATCCGCCAAATGCATGTCCTGGGAAGCTCCCAACATGGCTGCCATACGTACCAGAGGCACTCGTACGCTGGTTCATGTTGAGTGTGTTGTAATAGGAGAAATCTAGTCTTGATAGCATACCTTGGTTGGGTAATGCCTGCGCTGCCATGACCGCGTTCATGTCCGTCTGCTGCGCACGTAGCGACTTGAGACGCGTAAATATCTTGTTGATGTATCCCTCCTGTGTATGCGACTCCTTGTAAAGGGTCAGCTCGTACCACGACACGTTCATCCAGAGCTTAATGCCGGGCACGGGGTCAGCGGACACGCGCACCATCTCGTTGTAGCTGACAAAAAACAACAAGTCAGCAAACAATGACCACACGAAATAAGAGTATGTAACATCCGTACATCTTAGCGATAAGGTTCGCGCGGTGCTCGCGCGTTAGTTGAATACGCCAGTCTGCACCGGCGCTCTGCGCTCCCATTGCCTGCAGCCCTGAGCCTGTGGTCGCCGCTGGTGCTGCGGTCGGGTTAACGGCATTAGGATTCATCTTCATAGCCATAAATCCTATGTTCATCTGGCCCATCTGACCCATGTTTGCTATCATCTGATGTTGTTGTTGTTGTTGTTGTTGCTGAGGGACACCGTAGGCGTTCATGGCCATACCTCCGTTGATGCCCATGGCTATCGCCTGTGGGTTACTGACATTTACACCGGTCATAGGCATTGACATGGGCATCGACGTAGGCATCGACGTAGGCATCGACATGCCGCCCTGCATGCCCATCGCATTTACAGCATGAGGGTCCATTGCGTGGACGCTGAGGAAAGGAGTGCGAAAACAAATGCTAAACAAATGGCCACAAATAGCGGTTGCGAAATATTGGGTTTTATTTGTATGCAATCTATTCGGGCTGTGATTGGCGGGTGGCTTTTAGCCTGCCACGTGTAGAGAAGCTACATGAAGACCTACTCCTCTATTTGCACCGCCAGACGCATGTGAAGCACGAGAACATCTGCGGGTATTAGAGACTCAAGGCAAACGACAACAGAGATGGAGCTTCAACCACAGACTGATCGTAAGCTGCAAAGAAAGAAGTCTTGCAGTACAATCATGGAGAACACTGCCAGACGTGCACATGTACACCAGACCAAGAAGAATACCTGGTGCGACGAGGAATAGTATAAGGCACCGCGAAAGGAGCCAAAAGATCGCCCAGACTGGATACGCCAATCCCTGCTATCTAAGTACTGCTTCTAGTGATTTGCTGCTTGAGCTGAGGGTCAGACGAAAGAGCACCCAGACTATCAGAAGATCCTTCCAGAGATGCCGTCAGTCAAGACCGCGAGCTACACGAGGTATATGATGCGGCTGTAGTACTTCTGGAAGAAGTGCAACGTGAAGGTGGCCATCGACATCTTGGCGCTGCTCAAGAGCGGCCTTTGCGGTGAGAGACGCATCCAGGATTTCAGATGGCGGTAGACAGACAGACAATGTGCCCACGAAAAAAACGTTCACCCAAGAGCCGCAGCACAACCTGTTTGATAAACAGGCAATCTTGGATACCACTCAAACTTCCTCAGGAAGTTGGAAGACGAGTAGATTATCAATGGCAAAGATCAAATGCCTTTTACCCACTCATCATCTTCTCCCCATCCGTCAGCTACATCCACTGCGGTGAGTTCATCGTTCATTTCAGCCGCAAACAATGCAGATGCCTCAGCAGCAGTAGGTAGCGATGAGGAATCTGCTGTTGTCGCTTCAGCCTGAGAAAGAGGAATCGCGTCAGAAACTGCAGGCGGGGGTAGGACCACTGCACTCTTCTTGAATCTTGGCACCATGCCAAATTGCTGCAGACAGTTTACTTCATGTCAGTACAAAGTCTACAAAACGTCTCAGCCAACACTTACACTGAATAGGTCATCGACACTCTCGCTTTCCTTCTTGGTCTCAGCGGCAGCACTGCAACTACTAGTTGATGGTGCGTGCACCTCATCTGTCACGACCTCAAAAGAGTCACTTGAGCTGTCAGATTCGATACTTGAAATTAACGCGTCATCTTTATCGGTGACAGCCTGAAGTTGCACACACTGCTGCGCTGAAGGAGGCGGGGTTTGAGTGGGCTTGATAGGACTGGAATTGTTTTGGCGAGGTGTCGTTGGACGTGGAGCACTGGGCGCTGCAGCAAACGGATTTAGCTGCGTTTGTGTCGAGTTCCCTTCCCAGTCGTCCCAATCGTCTCGATCACTTGCGAAAGAATCTTCCTCATAATCATCGCAGTACTCGTCGTCGTCATCTTGACCGTGGCTCAATGGTTGCTCCTTTGGCACTTGCATATACTGTACTGTGGAGCAAGTGCCACTAGGTTTGCCAGAGCTAGAAGCTGCACTTAGACGCCTCTTACGTCCCCATACAAACAGGAAGATGCAGCATAAGCCTGCCAGTGCAACCAGTACCAGTAGATTGTTGCCTTGGTTTATGTACTCGGATGTCGGCGTTCTCTCGGTATTATCTGTCACGGCATCTGAATTATCTGCTGGTTCCCTCGTGCGTAAAATTGGTGTAGTCGTGACTACTGCTGCGATAGCAGGACTGGTCGTTTGGGGTGGTAACTCCATCTTTGCTGGCTCTATGGTCGAGGAAACCGTGGCCACAAACGGTGTAGGTTTGTTATATGTTTCACTCTCTGTCGCGTTATCAAGAGACTTTTCCAGTGACTGATTTTTGGCAATCACTGCTTCCTCGTTTCCAGTCATGGTTTTCGTCACTTGTAAGTTGTTAGTTACCTTCGCATCACGGTAATTCTGTGCATCAGCAACGTCTGCAGACGCCGCTACAGCATTCGATAGCTTATCGCCTGCTAACTCATCCTCACCCACAACTTGCTTGGCATCGCTTTCTCCACTGCCTAACGGAATCGCCACTACAGCTGCTGTCAGTCTGCTGGCTTCAAGCGGGTCAATCATTTCTTGCGGCATCTTGCACCCTGTCAAAAACTGTTTTCTCAAATTGCTAATTAATTTGAATTCAGCTTTATTATTTCTACAAAAGTACTAAACCAAATTATGGTCCAATTTCTAGCGAAAACATTTGAAATCCGACGTTATAAAAGCACTGATCAACATCATCGCGAACGCTCTGGACTCCACTCTGTCAGACGTTTTCATTTGCTTAATACCTAGCGAGTGCAAGTTGTCGAAGAAAGAGCTAGCGCAAAGGAGTGGACTGGTGGTATATACTGAAGCCAAAGTCCAGTCGAAGAGCAAGAATGTTACGGGGGACCATGTGAATTGCAGCGCAAAGTACTAAGACTGCGATGTGAGTGCGGTCATCAATATGCTGGAGCAGCTCAAGAAAAGCTGCAGAGACGAATACGGCTTTCAAAAGAACAAAGCCTCCTCACTGTGGATACCAGACCAGGTCTGACCTGAATACGATGCGTTTGAAGTAGTGTAGCCATAGATCACAGCTAGCTCCATAGCACCTATAAAAGCTGCGTTAGTTGTTGTGACGCACACGTCAACCTGCCTTCGCTGCTTTCGTTGGTCGGTAGGAATCTACTTCCTGATCCAGTCTCTCGACACCATGCGAGCCATGCAATTCCAAAAAGAACATTCATTTGAAAGCGTGCAGAACTACAACAAGAACCCCGCGTCCACAAAAAACCCGCGTCGCTTCAGATACTGTCTTGTAGCTCGCGGTCATGCGTGACGGTATCGCTGCAAGAATCTTCTCGTACTTTGGATACCGTT
>NQFO01002667.1:0-10181 GCA_003991265.1 Pseudoperonospora humuli
GACTCTACATCTTCGTGGGACGCAGAGCTAGATCTCATGATGAAACGTTACGGCAAAGATGCCATCGATTCGATTCATGTAGCACCATCTTCTTCACTCTATCCGAGTGTGGCTGAGCTTGATCAACAGCAGCAGCACCGAGTGCTCACTCCAACTGCAGTGCATCCAATGGATACATGCTCGACCACCTACCAACCACCTCCAGCACCTGTACACAAGCCAAAATCCAATCCTAAGGGCGGTAAAGTCCCACGTAACAGCAACATCGCAACTACGAAGAACCAGGTCGCAATGATCCTACGAGATGTTCGTTCCGTGTCGAAGTCTCGCCTCGCAATCACAACCACACGACCAACAGCAACATTGTTTCAATCTCAATCCTCAACCGGTACAGTACTCAAGATCCGACGAGAAACTACTTCCAGTGCGCTAAAGAAGAACCTCCTTCATCGAAGGGAACAACACCACGCCCCTTTTCGGTAGTCAATTATGCTATCGTCTAGGTGTAGGGTACTGATGACCAATATTACGATAACATTCATGCTTTAGATGGGCGACAACTTTTGCGTCGAAGTGATGGTCGTCATCCACACTAATAAATTAATCGGACGTTATGCAATATATTGCACCACTTCGCAACTCTATTGGGCGTTCCTCGAGTGAAAATTCTTGCAAGTTGCATGACTCGCGTGACGTTCGATGCAATCGACCGAACAAGCTCAAGCTTGCAAACAACAAGCAAGATGTCCCGACTGTTACAAGGCAATACGTGCAGGCCTGCTACTAGCGTACGCGGCACTCCTAATTAACATTATCGCGTTTTGCGACTGACTTTGGTATACGGCAAATTTCGCAACTTTGACATGCAAGAAGATGCGTCGAGTGTGACCATGTGCCATCTCGGAATCTACTATAGAAAAGCTGACACGGGGGAAAAGACGTCGTTTTGCCTTTTTCGATGATAACCAATATGCAAGAAAATAGCCACTTGATTAGTCGCTAAACAAATTTGGCGGCAACGCACTGAGCAGTGTCAAGAAGATTCTTCTGGTGTATCAAGGATCATATCGAGAACTAGCGCTGCGATTCTTGTAACTATAAAATCCCCGCCAAAACAAAGACTTGCGATTAATCAGATAACGGTCGGCATAAAAGCGAGGCAGGGATCTAGCAAAATCCACCGCCACGACGCAGTACTAGCTGTGCTGCAATCGATCGTACTACTTATGACCACCAACAACGGGCTTGACGTTGTTCAGACTGCCAGCACCATGAAGCATACACAAAATACTTGTTAGATACCGCTTTTATAACTCAATCATCCGTTAACGTACTTGATGGTGATACGGAGGTTGCTGCCCTTGGGTACGTCAAACTTCTTGGGATGCGTGCGAAAGTGGTTGATAATGTTGGAAACATCTAACCCTTCTCGGGCCAATTTCTTCCCTTTCTTCTGCTGCTTGCGTGCTGCCGACGTCTTGTGCGGTCGAAGCTGCACGGTCGGGACCAATTTCTTTCCCTTCTTGGCGGCCAGCACAAGACCAGGCCGTCGTTTGTTGATCACCGTTTGTCTCTTGACTGACGCCACAGCGGCGTTAGCTCTTGCACGCTACCCACAGTCCACAGTAAGAACGTCAAACCCTGATTCTTTATCCCCTTAACTCTCTTTTCTCTCAACGTTACCGCAGCCTTGGACACGGGCACGAGCACAGTCTTCTTGACATTCTGCTGCTTGTGACTCTTCTTCTGAAGATTCTTCTGCTTTGTCTCGCTAGTGTGGCTCTTTTTTTTCCTGCCGGCCTTAGCGCTTGTCTTGGGCTTTTGCTTCTTGGCCTTCTGAATCAACGAGTCTACAATGGTGGGCATTTAGTCAGGAGTTAACAAGTAGCGAGTGGATAGGCTGCAGTAGATAGGCACGCGAGGATCTTACCAAGAGGTAGAGCAAGCTTCTCCTCTGCGGAGATGCCGAGAGAGAATCCTCCGGGCGTCGCCATCTTCTGGGCGCTTTTTGCGTCGTAAAACGGAGTGAGACGAAAGATTTGGATGTCATTAAACTGAGATTTTACTCTACTAAAACCCTCCACGTATACGTTACGTCTTCCCTCGATGCGTATCTGACCACGTACCTCACTCTTGAGCAGCCCAGCATCTTCTGCGCCACCTGTTTCGCTCCTTTTGCCAGACCGTGTGCGTGTCCATTGCGTCTGCTCCTCACTCTCTAGATGCGGGGTCTTAAATTGAGACATATTGTCCTGTAATGGCATCGTCGATAGCGATACACCCTCTTATCATGTCAACCAAGTTTGACAGCGGCCGTCACTTGCGCCTAGAGAAGTATGCGTCGTCAGTACGATGCGCTATTGCTTTTCACAGTATGAATAGCAGCTTCTGCGTCTGTAGATCGAACGCCTGCACCAAGATGATACTTCATTAACCAGACGTAGTGTAATCGGTTGCAGTGCTTGGCAAACCATTATTTCGTATTAGCCATATCGATGGAAGAGTCGTTCAAGGGCTTTGCATCATACGCTCTCTTAGATACCAAGGTGCATGTTCACCTTCTGCGGACTTTGCGAAGATGGAGTTGCTTCCTGAATAGTGGCGCCGCAACTCGGTTCCAGTTCTCCGGCCAGTGCTATAGAGAGGAACAAAAATGGTTCAGCTCTAGTGGTAGTTCGAAAGAGGCACAGAGTGTGTTGAACCCACCTCTACTGTCTTCAGGGACGATCGCAGACGGTTGAGCTGCGCGGTGTCCGTGGGGTAGCCTTTGAGGAGACCGTAAAGCTGCGTAGAAAGCTGCTCGGCTGAACTGAATACTAAGCCGTTCCTGCATAATGTAAAGCATACAACATGGATGAACGACACACCTAATGCGATGATACAATGAGAGCTTTGTAAACGTACTCATTGTGCTTTACGAGTTCGTCGAGACACTTGAATCCGATAGCACATACTGGAAGGCCGCAGCCAAACATGTCCAATACTTTCATCGGCAAATCCAGACCAGATGAAGAAGTGTGCAAACACACACCCAAGTCGGCGCTACCCAAAACGAGTGGGTAGTCGCATGCTTCGAGCCACCTATACAGCAAGCAACAAATTATGAGGAACAGAGTCTCTCGCTTTGTCACTCTACAAAAAACGCTTCATACATCGTAGCGATTCTGATACGCTTGAAAGCCAGCCGTCTGATCTTCTCAAGATACATCTCTTTCTGAGGACCCTTGCCAGTCACCACAACCAGCAGGTTCGGGAATTCGGACGCGCTCAGCGACGAAGTTCGTTTATCTAGAAGCTCCAGCGCTGCCAACAGAATACCAAAATCTTCATCTGCCGTCCAACTCGTTGAGCTAATGATCATAGCTGGTCGATCTTCACGAGGTTGCACCACAGCTTTACCCTTCTTGCCACGAACCCAGCGCGTGAGAATCGTTTCTTCCAGATGAGCCGCGTCTTGATTCCACGTCACCAGCTACAAGCACACCACATACAAACCTTAGCACTCAATTATGATCAGCAATAGTCTATATAATGCGTACGTCGTTGCAGTGTTTGAGCTGGTCTCCGACACGAGTAAATAGCTCGTGCTGAATGTCCAAGGACGTGGGCTTGAAAAAGAGTGGAGGCTTGTCGTGCAGCACCTTAGCTTCAATTTGCCAAGTCTCTCTCAACCACGTCTGCATCACGTGGGTGACACACAAATTGGCATCTGCCTTGCGCCCAAAGACGCGCTCAATCCACTTGGCGATCTTTTTGCAGATATGAAAGCATACCAGTGTCAGCTCAAAAGCAGCATCATTCAAATGTCATCTCCTCCCTTACCTTGACTAACGGATGTCTGTCACCAAGACTAAGCGCCAATAGACTGTAGCCCAAATTGTGCCAATCAATCACGAACTTGGCGCCCTTCAATCTGCAGCAGAGCCACACGACCACAAACGTCGGAATCCTACCGTACGAAAGCCGTCATGATGATCCACAAAAATCCACCATGCTATTAGTACTTGCATCTTTTTCAGTCATTTGGCCAGTCAATCGCTTACGTCGGTGGGTTCTGCAGCAGCACGAGGTCTACGCTGCCCGCCGTCACCAGCAGCAGCCAAAGCAGCTGCAGAAGCTGCAATAAGACTTTAATAGGTGCCAATAACAAGAAGAGCTTGCGAGGAAGCCGCTGTAGATGTGGAGTGAAGGTCAGCAGATCAATGTTTGCCTGGCGCGACACGTCGGGCACACACCGCTCGCCTTCGTAGCCCAAGAGCGTCACGTGCAGGTTCGGAGACATGTGCGCCAGTGACAATGCGTGGTACTGCATCCGAGGGCTGCGACCGACATCGCCTAGAACCATCACGACAGCGTGGCGAGCCAGATCGCAGCGAGGAACATGAGGCTTCTTGGTCGACGAGCGACGCCGCATTACGATGTACGAGCAGCGAAATGCGTGTGACGTGGCGACTTTTTACCAATCAGTGAAGAAGTAGGGGAATAAGACGACTACAATACGCATATGGTTACGCTACAGATTACTGCTGTGGCACAGCAGTTTGTTCATGGAAGGGAGCGAGTCGGCGTCGGGTTCTGCGGATGTTTTTTCCAGACAACCGTTGCCCATTTGTATCTGCATCAGTTGAAGTGACGCTGTGGTGGATGTTGGAGACGCTAATGGCCATTGTCTGGTGTCATCCGGCGTCCAGTGCTGTGCCCACTGTATGGTAATCGAAGGGGGCATTACCAATGAGCATTCCACGGCACTGTCAGTGTACGCTCGAGGATTCGAGTCATCGTTTAACTGTGGACGTTGGGCTTGGAGCGCAGCTACATACGTGGAGGACGCCCCCTCGTTGAACCGCTTCAGGGACTGTCGGGGACTGTTGCTTGCCAGGTGTTTGCGAGGGCACAGAGTAGTAGACTGAAAAGCATTTGGTGCGCTTTGAGCGGTGAGAGCGACGTTGGCCCCTTGCGTTACAAGTCGAGTTCGCTCCTTCTGGATCTGCACTTCAAAGTAGGGTATTGTCTGGTTGAGTCTTGCTAGTTTGGCGAAGAACTTTTGGGCGTGGGTCCGCACTTGGGTTGACGTTCGCGTGCCAATGAACCGGGCGATCTCACCCCACGCTGGGCCTTGGAACATCTCGAGTCCTTTGAGGAACCACTGGTGCTCTTCACTATTCCAACGGCCAATCGCGATCCGCGTGCTGCGACGAACGGCAGTCTGACTGTGCTTCTTACCGTGTTGCGGATGGATTTCTTGTGATCGAACGTCAGGCTCCGAGTCGGCCGCAATGAAAGGTCGTGCACGCGTTTGTGAAGATATGAATTGTCTCGCCCGAGCTGATGGTGGCTGAGAGCGATACTCCTCCGTCCATACATAAGAAACTGCTGGTATGGAAGAGTACATTGACAACGATCTATGCACGTATTGGTCCTGACTAGTGCTTGTGCTGTAGTCGACACCACTGTCGGTATCTTTAGTCCAGCTGCGTTGAGACTGCAGCTGCTCCGGCAAGAGGGACCACCCGGTCTTAGATTGAAGCGGGGGTGACGCGTGATCGGTATGTGTTTGCTGGTGCCACACCGCGCGGCCGAGGCCAGGATACATGTGGAAAACTAAGGGGGCTGTTGGATACTGGACGTCAAATTCGTAAATGAGCGCTGCTTTGGGTGCGGCCGTCGACGCCATTGCTTGCCATTCCATTTTCCAGGACTGAAACGGACGCGTCGAAATGTGCGGCCCGCACGAGCTCAGCCAGATCTCGTCCCTCAGCTTGAGCCAGCTAATAGGTAGTATATCGTCTACCCCTCAACAAATTGACTTCAAACAGCAACGGTTTAGTTTTTAATGTAGCGAGCAGTAATAATGGCATCTCCTACGATATCCACATCTACCTGAGTGGAGT
Source organism: Pseudoperonospora humuli (assembly GCA_003991265.1). Lineage (NCBI taxonomy): Eukaryota > Oomycota > Peronosporomycetes > Peronosporales > Peronosporaceae > Pseudoperonospora > Pseudoperonospora humuli. Next base: position 5,892 of record NQFO01002667.1, read on the forward strand.
CTTTTTTCGCGAGGCATCGCACCGGCAAATGCGTCTCTTTGATCGCTTCGTGGCGTCCGACAAATCGGCCAGATTCTTTTTCTTTTAGCATGAAAGCTGAGGCAGCGACTGCACGTGCTGAGCTCGTTATCAATGACAACACTTCGCCTGCCCTACGCACGACAAGAAGCAGCGGAGGAGGAAGATGCACGAAGGTGTGGCGGTGAAGACGAATGTAGCTGTGACTGTGGCTAGGGATTCCTTGTAAAAGCCGAAGAAATGCTTCGGAGTACCACGCAGAATGCACTGCCAAGTACTAGGATCGCGACGTGGACACGCCCGTCAACATGCTAGCGCTGCTGAAGAGCGATCTGCGCGGGTATAGACGCGTGGAGGCGCTTGGAAGAGTGAAGAGGGCGCAGAGTAGAGCATAGATTAGAATATACAAACAATGTGAGTTTGAGAACGTTTCCACCCAGGACAACCCTGGACTCAAGCTTCAGAGGAAAAGCTGGAAGGCAAGTGATAGAAGCATCGATTCGTGCGTTATCCAAGCGTGCAGTACCACCGGTGTACCCCCATATAGATAAGGTCTAGCTTACCTTACGAGCACTGTCTCAATGGGTTGTAGACGTGAAGTGTATTGACTAGAAGACGCACAAAACGCTGACGTACATGTGTCTTATGGCGCCTTTGATATGCCAATCGAAACTATTTAAAATGCTGTCTATATTTCTAAACATGCTGCTGTAAGTATTTCTAACTTGGCTTGGGCATTTTCGAAAAAGAAAAATGTCAGAGCTGTCGTTCCTTGCCCGCCTTGTGCTGACACTGATACTTTCATTGCTATCTCTCTTCTTGTACAAGTGGCTGCAGACGCCTTCTTCTACTGCACCTCCGCCTTCATCCAAACGCTTCAAAAAGCGCAGCAAGAAGAAGTCTGCCACGAAATCCGCAACTTTGGACTCGCTGTCGTCGCTTCCTCAGCAGTCTTCGCAGAAGTCTTCAACGCCGACAAGCACACCCATTGTTGCAGCACAAACTGATGGAGATGATGGAACGAGTGACAGTGACTCTGACGACGGCCGCTCAGCTGCAGAGGTGCTAGCCACGCGCAAGTTTAAGCCCAAGAGTCTCGGCGGCAGTCGCCTTGCTCGCAAGATCAAAGCTTCGTTGCCACCAGTAGACGCTGTCAGACTTGCGGTGAACCAAAAAGTATTGGCCAGGTTTGGAGGTGGAGATCGATGGTTCCCGGCTACTGTGTTGGAGCAACGCAAAGGCAACAAATACCACTTGAAATACGACGATGGAGAGATCGAGTTCCGAGTTCCAGCCGATCTCATTAAACCACAGTCAGGTACTAACAAAGAGAACAGAGAAAATGAAAAGAGTGAAGCTGCACAAGCTGCTGATGCTAAGAGGGTGGTGGAAGATGCTGCAGTGGAGGAGGAGGAGGCATCGGCCGACGAATCGAGCGCATCGGACGGTGACGGCTGGCAAGTGGTGGGCTCTTCCAGTGTTGCCAAGCGTCAGGCGCATCATATGCAAGAAGCTTCTTATGCTGAACCGCTAGTGGATGGTCTCACTAAACGTCAGCGAGAGAACCGCCGCAAAAAAGAACGACAACGCGAGAAGAAGGAACTGATTCGCCAGCATGCCCAGAAAAACGACTTAGACGCTCGTGCACGCTGGCGCTATGTGCCGTCGTAATGTGGAGCAACGAGCAGTGTACTTAACTAATCGTAGCACAAAGCGCAACGAAAGACGGAGGTATGGTTCTTAGCTATACTTGCTACATGATAAACACTTGGGGAATGATTACAGGGCCTCGACGTTTTCCTGAGACTTGGTTGTCGGCTTCTAAATCTTCCGTTTGCTTCGTGTTCGAGAGACTTCGTGGGATACAGCCCACTTCCCGGGGTTTAGTCACATGTTCGTCTTGTAGAATTGTTTTGGCGTCCGTTCCAATGCCGCGAGTGGGGCGTGAGTCGACTGACGTTGCTGAAAATTGCTTTTCGTATTGAATACTCGCAATCGTCTTACGAGCAGGATGACCTCGATTGGCGCTACTTGTATCTAGCGAGGAGTCCACGCAATGATACGTTTTCGTCATGGGTTTCGATGCTGTCCGGGCTCTTGCTGCACGAGCAAGTCTTTGGTGTTCTGGGACACGGTCGTATCCAGCTGCTTGTGCAAGCTTCTTGAGAGCAATTAGAACTGCAAAGTATCTCAATGTATGGGTCTGCGAAGCTGTTCCATCTCCTGGTTGCTTAACCTGCCTTTCACACCCAAAGACACTTGTTGCTCAGATGATCGGGAGCTCTTCATGGTAAGCAAAAGAGTTTAAAAATGCATCGTGAGCCTATAAAAAGTATTGCGATCGTTGCGATCGTTGCTCTCGATTCGCTTGTATTGCATACTTCCGGTCTTCAGTGCCGATTGCCCACGCAAACCTCAGGCTGAGCATGTCAACTGCATCGCCTAATAATGACGAAGACTCGTTTGGACCACCTGAAGAGAAGGAAATTGACGAGCAAGAGTCGGGAAGTGAAGACGAAGGTAGAGGGACAGACGGGACTCGATGTGATATAACGATAAGGCGTCTACACTCGGATGAGTCGCAAGCTTGTCTTCTTGTGAACATGACGACGAAGCTGCAGGAAGAAGGTCGTAGACGTGAGGATGTTGAAAAGCGCAATCACACATTGCTCATGGAGCTGGACCGATTGCAAAAGGAACTTCTAGTATTGCGAGCTGATCAAACGGTACCGAGCAGCCCGACGAAGATTTCACTCGTTCCTGCGGTACGTAGTGATGCAGAAGCTGGTGAATTATGCTGGAACGAACTGCTTGACGCCAAGGAAGGCAAAGAGAAAGCCCTTGTTGAAGCCCATCAACGCACCATGCAGGTCATGGAACTGAACGCGTGCATCTCAATGCAGCACGATGAACTTGCAATATTGCGCACCTCAAATAGAGAAGACCGGGAAGCATTCGAGCAGAGTGAAATGGCAGCAAAAGAACTTCGCCAAGAGCGTCAGCTTCTGACGCAGGAGACGAAATTGCTGCGCGACAACGTTGAGCACTTGACTGTAGAAATGGGAAAGCGTGGCGCACACTTTAATGCGCTCATGGAAAAGTGGACTGAGGCCCAGGCACAAAGTGAACATCGAGAGCGAGAAAACACCGCTTTGCGGGAGCAACTGCATGCCGCTCGTCAGCGTGCTGAGCTTCGACAGCGCGAACTGGAAACTTTGAGGGACGAGCGCGATGCACTTCAGCACCAAGCGAATCAGCTCAAAGGAGCTGTGGCAGCGAAAACAGCTGAATCTAAAGCTTTCCAGGCGTATGGAGCTAGTGCTCGAGAACACTTGCAATCTCAACAAGCAGCCATTCAGCGACATGCTGTGTACCGACGCCAGGTCAATGGTCTCGCACGTGATGCCATAACATCATTGCGTAGGATGCGGGCAACACTCACGCAGACTCGGTCCCCTCTTGTGGCCATTCAAGGGGACTTCGGACAATTTTTGGAGAAACTTCGTGCGCCAGTGATGATTCTTGTCGAACGCTCGTCTCGATATGCAAAGACAGCGCATGCTGAGCATGAACCTCTGCGGCTAGCACTACGCAATGCCGAACTTGCGCGACGACACCTTCATGAACAGCTTTGGCGAGCTAAGCGTGATGCTCTGCTTGTATGCCAGCTTCAAAACGTTGAGCCGTCGTCAGGTACTGATAACATTGAGCCGAACAAATTGGTACTGCGTGCCAATTACAGCAGCGGGGAACTGTTCCTACGCGAAAATGGTGGTGCTTCGGACGTTAGTAGCGAAGTGCTTGGTCTCAAGTGCGATGCACTCTTTTCAGATCGAGCACGTGAATGGAACCGCCATGAATCCGTGACGCCGCTTCTCCAGTCTGTTTTAGATGGATGCAACGCGTGCGTGGTAACGTTTGTCGGTGCTCCCTCTTTGCATATTGGAGGACCTACAGCTCGCCAAACAGTGTCGGAGTTACTACTGCGCGAGCTTTTTGCGACTATGAGAGATCATGGCAGTGATGCGCGATTCTATCGAACCAAAGTTACCGTGAGCTGTCTTGCCGTCTTCAATGAGACCGTGTACGACTTGCTTGGCCTGGGCGATACATCAGCATCTCCAACCAAAGCAACTACTCCCTCTACAGGACAGATCGTGGTGCTTGAAGTGCAGAATGCAGATGAAGCGCTAATGGTCCTCGCAGGTGGACGCGAGTACCTCACAGCAACTGCGGGTCAGCAAGGTGGGGCTAGCGAATCGATTCCAGTGC
>NQFO01002677.1:0-35330 GCA_003991265.1 Pseudoperonospora humuli
AGCTTCACGTCGAAGTCCTAGTGGATCGCGATCAAGAAGCCGAGGTCGAGGACGCCGTCGATACATTTCTCGTAGTCGTAGTAGATCAAGTAGTCGAAGTCGAAGCCGAAGTCGCTCTCGTTCGTGTTCATCGGAAAGTTATCGCAGACGCCGTCGTCGACGAAGCAGCAGCTTGGACAAAAGTTGCAGCTCGAATCGGAGTCAGAGTCGGGGGCGGAGTAGACGGCAGAGCCGTAGCCGAGATCGTGGGCGTCGTCGACGTCGATCGCTATCTCGATCACGTTCTATTGAACGTCAAAGGCGTTGAACGGCAACGACGACTTCAGTATAAAAGCAAGCAGAGCACAAGTGTCAACTTAACGAAACGATCTTGTTTAAAAGCTGAACACGTTAATGTCACTTGTAGAAACCCAGGATTGCTTACATGTGAGAATGTGCAAGACACAGAGGTACAACTGGAGTGGAGGGATGACAAAACCTATGGGAAGCTACATGATAAAGCGGTAGCTTACGCACTGGTCGACTAGCGATCGTAGCATTGCTGCACCCCGTCAAAGAGTGAATCTATTGTCTGTCAATTCACGCCCGCGCCTCCGGTGCAGCATCCTTGTTTGAAGTTTCTCCTACCGCTGCCCCTGCACTGGGTGCTTCCTCCAGACCGCTAGCATTCTCCGTAGACTGAGCTTTCGCCTCTGTCTCTGCTATAATTGCAGCTTCCGTCGTCGCAGGAGTCTTCAACTGTTCGAAACTTTGTCCAGCCGTACATAATGACAAGGATGCAGCATATCTTGTACCGTCATGCTCACCTGAGAACAGCAAATATTGGAATGCTACTGAAGTTGGAGCTTGGACGGAAGACGCATGGCATTTATATGATTGGCGATCACGAATGAAGGAGTCAAGAACAGAAAAGTGGTAGCGATCTCGCTAATGGACATCTTCGTCGGTGCGGAAGCATGAATAGAGAAGCTGACGTCGACTTGAGTATTGGGAACCAATTGAATAGTGACAATGAATTGGAAACCAGGAAGGAACCATCAAACGAGCAAACCTCATGTCTCGGAGGACCAGTAGCTGATGGTGTTGATCAAAAGAAGAGGTTTCTGCGTGACAGATGAAGTGGAGAAATCAAGACGAATTTTCTTTGCTTGAACAAAGTCGAGAATGACCATTCCATGATCCTGCAGAAAATATTTCTGAGAAAAGACGACTGCAGTCCTTCTAAGAGCACAATTCGATGATGGCCACAATTCAATCAGACGTCTCACGTACACACCGACATGATGACGTTCATCTTGATTATCGCTGCGCTCGCCTACCTGATCTCTTTCGCCACAGGTGAAGAATTCCCGTGCTAACGATGCTACAACTGCGACCAAAGAAGCGAGAAAATACTACGGGTGATCCCGTGACTATGACGATTGTGGCTACAAAGCTCGAGATATTTCATGGACGCCGTGGTTGCTACACGACGGCTTTCACAATGGTGCCTTCAAGTTAGCTACGAAGTCACTTAGCAATAATGAATTTATTTTTCGCAATGAATATTTGTTCCGAATCTGTTATTCTCCAGTAATTTTCAGCGTGCTTATCAATATTCATGCTAATCAATAGGTTATGTAATGATGAAGTACCACGCGCTCTCATCCCACGATAATAGTTCAGAATCATAAGAATGCGGACAGTGACGTGGCTGGTAGCGGCAGCTTTTGGAGCTGTTGCAGCTAGCGAAGAGTTTCGCTATGGCTTCAGTGACTGTGTGGACAACGAGCGTACGCTCTTTTACTACTTAGACAGCGAGGGGACCTGTTCTACCAACACTACCGGCGACGTGCTTGCTAAACGTAAGTGATGGACAATGCGGGGCTATGAGGAAACTGACACTAAAGTGTATAATTGGGTATACCCTTAACAGCTCCTGTCCATGGTCTGCGCTGCGATGTATCGTGTGGTCAGGGGTACTACCTTGGGGCAAAGTACGTCATGAGCTGCTCCTAATGACAACGCGAGGATAAAAAAACTGACTTTTGCTCGGTCTTTGATCTCTCGTCTTGTAGCTTTTCCGATACTGTGCCTGTTTCTGGATGTGAACGGTGTCCACAGGGTCGATACTCGCTAGGGGGTGGTCAATTATTCTCCCAACGGACGAACGCATGGAGTTTCCCATTGGCTGCGGAATTGCAGACAAGTTGTGTGACACAAAACATGTATACGGGTCATTGGCAGCACAATTGCCACCCATGGGAACCTTCCGAAGACGGTTCGTACATTTCATCGGGCGAAAACTCGGGCGTGATGGAAAATTTCCAAGGCATGAGACTTTACTCGACGTTGCGAGTGAGTGCAACTTTTGTGCGCCTTGGCTCCGTGACGTACAAGTTTCGTGTGGACGCGGAGAAGCCTTACGATGGCTTGACGTTCCAGATTGATGATGTGCCAGCGGCGGACTTAATCTCGCAGTCGAATGGTTGGAAAGAAGCTGTTGTGCAAGTGCCCGTTGGAGCACACGTTTTGTCGTGGAGCTATGTGAAAGACTATGCTGGCGACGTGGGGAAGGACAAGGCTTTTCTCAAGGTGATTGAATTGGTGGGCACAGCTTGGTCTGATCTGCATTGTCATACGTGTGGAGGGGACATGACCAACACTGGCGGTTCTTTGTGTGCCTTTTGTGGTCCGAATGAGTACGCGGCTGCCAAGTCTAACAGTGAGCTGGATTTCACGTGTTATTCGTGCCCACCGGATACGTACTCACCGAAGGGATCTATCGGCATTTCGTCTTGTGTCGAGCAGCGTCCGTGTTCAATGGACGATGTAAATGAGACGTATACTCCTTGCAATAACGGTACACGCGATGTCACTTATTCGTGGAGCCAGCCGCAGACGTGCGATTTGACGTTGAACAACAGCATCCAACTTCCTCCAGCACAAACGAGCGTCCAATGTGCCAAATGTGCACGGGGCTATCAACTTACAGAAGAGAACGAGTGTGTAGCTTGTGGTACTGGTCAAGCCATGACCGCCGATGGCAGATGTGAAGATTGTCCAGCTGGTACTGTTGTTGTCAAAGCACTTGAGTTTGGCGTGGGAACGCCGGACGGATGGAACTCCTGGCCTCTAGTCATCAATGTTGAAGAAGCACAGCGTGAAGGATGGAAGCTTACGAAAAGCGGCGTGCGATTCGCACAGCACACGAGCGACGCTAAAGATGCTGGTGTGTGGGGTCAACCCAGTCATTCGTCTTTGATGTTCAAAATGCATTTTGTTCATTCTGGTTTTCTAAACCTGACGTACCAATTGAGCGGTATTCCTACGTTTGAGGAGGATGGCGCACGAGCTTGGGTCGAGCTACAAATCCATGACGCCTATAGCCGCAGCAAACGAACCAAAAAGGAAATGGATGTTTTAGACCCGACCAACATCATTAATGGTACCAGTGACAGCAAGGATAACGGCGAGATGGAAGAGGACGAAAACATTGTTCATCTATTCCATGGTGGCGAGAATGGAACGTTCAACGAAATCATACACGTCAATGTTACGGTTGCGACTATGAAAGAGTTTGCTTTTATCGTGCGAGCTACCAGCTTGGAGGCAAAGCACTCAATTGTGGCAACGATAGTGTCGTTGGGATTTATGGGTACCCAACGAGGTGCCGGTGTGAGCTGTGATAGCTGTCCAGCAGGATACGAACCGACAAACCCCACGGACGTGCAACAAACGTATGGCTGTCGTGTTTGCCCTGCTGGCAAGTTTGCTGCACTTAAGGACTCGACTGGAATCGTTGCATGTACTGAATGCCCAGCAAACACGTACTCAAAGGAGGGGGCATCGGAGTGCATTCCGTGTGGTGCAAACACATACAGTAGTTCTGGCGCAGTAGCTTGTGCTGCTCCTCAAGCGCTGACGCTTAATGCCAGCTCGTCTTCTGAGCAAGCGACGTTGTCATCATCATCATTGTCATCGTCCACTGCCACTTCCTCTGCCCTCGATGGTTTGCAGGTGACTTACAACCTGTCACTACTTGAAGCGCTCGTGTGGGGCAATGAGAGCTGGATCTTGGACGACACGGTTTACGGAAATCTGACAAGTTTCCAGTCTACGAAGCGTGTGGAATCTGCGATGGCCTTTGAGGCGGACAGTCGAAACTATTGGTTTGCTGGGCTTTTCCGTCCACTCGGAGATGGCTGGCTACAACAGCTAACAGGTCAGGTCGTGGACCGACAAGTGAATACGAACAGCGAGATTGCGTACGTGGTCATTGCCAGCATGGTGAATCCACGCGAAGCCGGTCACTTCTTCCAGCAAAATAGTGCCATGTATGGCAATGTTATGTGCGCGGCACCAGCAGTAAGTTGTTTTGAGAAATCCTTGGTGAATATTGTAGTCGCTAATTCGTTTACCTGACATTGTTGTAGCAATGGAAGATCTTGAGTGGTGGCAGTCACCTGGAGATTTTGCCATTGGAATCAGGCGCTGGTGTGAAAGTATCTTTGACGGGAGGATCGCCCTGTGGCGTTGATGGCGAGACAATGTCCACGACGTTCAATTTTGAGTGCGATCTAGAGAGTGGTAAGCGCTGCAAGATGAGGCTTTACCTCGAGCTGTCGTTGCCATTAACCTGACCTGCATTTATGTATTACTTTGAATAGGCACGACGAGTAAACCATCGTCGGCATCTCAGGACGACGACAAGTGCAACTGGGACATTGTGTGGAAGACTGCGTATGCTTGCCCCATTTGTGACGACGACTACTTTAACGAACTTCGCTCGACTTGCAATGGCGGTGAGCAACTAGTGTCCTATGCTCGCAAGCTAGCGTGTTACGGCGGCTCCGAGTCGCAGAGCACCAATTCGATCTCTACGTGCTCAGAGAGCGCCGTGGTGCTTGACACGAAGGCCCTCTACTCAGTTTACGCGGCGGTTGTCATTGTGGGTTTCATTGTTCTGCTCATGATGATGGCCATTCTTATCATCCACCGCAAGTACCGCACCACATACAACGACTACATGTACTTGAAGGGAAAATTGCCGACGGAGGAAACGACGAACAACGATGGCTCGAAGGAGACCACCTTTGACTTTACACCAAGATCGAATGCCTTACACAGTTCTCCACTGGATGGCAACCTCTCGTCGCCTGCTCAGTCCGAGAAAAATCCTGATGTTGCTATCGACGACGACGACGAAATTGAAGCCAAGCAGCACAAGATTCAAAGCGTTTGATAGCTTGCGAACCCTTCGAGTTACCCATTGTGCATCTTTCTTTGCGAAATCAGATAAATGGAGAAGCAGCTTTTTTACTGAAATTTGCCGCGTTTTATGCTTGGAAATGGAGACGATTTCTACGCTAACGCTGAGTTTTTTTCTATGATTTCATGTCCAGGATGCGGCAATGGATTTCAGTGTTCGATTGGACTACAAGTACTCAAGTCGCTCAGGATAAACACGATGAAGACCTTTAAAGCTGCGATTGCTACCGCTCTTGTCTACATGACGTCATTTGCAATAGCCGATCAACCAAGTGACACGAACGCTGCTGATGCAAACCTTGCCATGTCTACGAAGCCCAACCTGCGCGGACAAGATGCGCCTGCATTCGTCGTGCCTATTGGTGCAATCCGCAACGTGGACGACAAGGGCAACAACATCGTCATCCTCAATAGCAACATCCTGATCTCGCCGAGTGACCGTTTGCAGTATGCAAACACCATTCAAAAGATGCTTTCAAACGCTCCAGAAGTGGGTCCGATTAGCTCCATGAGTACAGAAGATCTCTTTAAACTCTTGACGCGTCTTGCGACGAATCCAGCCGCTCGTTCCCATGCTGCAGGTATCCTTACGGCTGCCAAAAGTGGTGACACGGGGGCGTTAGCTGGCCATGTTGTGGATCTGCTGGGTGCAGCACCTGCCACTTCAATGGACACTCCAGTCGTTGCTTCTACCGATGCTTCAGCAGATGCGCCTGCTAGTTCAGCTTAAAGTGCTGAAGTTAAAGTATCAGCACAAATGGTGGAAGCTGCTTCCTAGGCACTCTTCCTAATCTTTCAACAAGCAAAGGTTTGCATTTGATATTAGTGTAAAAGCTTCCAGCAAAGACATTTGCAGTTTCTATGGCGCATCAAGTGGCTTCCGAAAGCTGAACATCAACCTCTTGTCCTGCCACTTCGCTCTCAATCCTCTGCAATTGTTCCTCATTAGTCCCAGACGCGACAACAGATTCAACTTCGGAAGCTGCAGATTGCTGGCAACCCCCCACATCGGAGCTTGGTCGTTGAACAAACGAGCTTCTACTCGTTTTGCCACGAAGAGTGCTCGGCAACTTCATCATTTTGACGAAATCGTCGAAGTTGATCTTGCCGTCCTTGTCTGCATCAAACTTGCGGATCATTTCTCGACACGCGGCAACGTCAAAGTGCTGACCAAGAAGAGCTTTGAGATCTTCTTTGGTAATGGACCCACGATTCGAGCGATCGAGAAGATGAAAGGCCGATGGAAGTAATTCTTTGTCTGCAACATCTTCCGGACTCAAAGTGGCCGCTACGAATTCGAGAAGATTGATGCCATTTTCATTCTGTTGATCAAGACTATCAACAAAATCGTTAGAAGAAACTTTTACGAAAGAAACAGGCACAAAGTCGCTTTACTGACGCGGAGAAGACCTTCTTCAGATCGATCTGAAAGCGCATTAAAGCTGGTGCCAGGTACAGCTCTTCAAGTGTCAATTGACCATTCTGCGTACAAAGCAATTAGCTTGGAAAATGAGAGGAAAAGGAGTGACTTGACGTACGTGAGCAATGTTGAGTTCGTTATAGACTGCAGCGTGCAGAGCAACATGCTGAGATGACATGCAGAATGCCATTGCCACAAGTGACGCACGAAGAAATGGCGAGTAGCTGCAAAACGCTTTCAAACGCGGAACAAAGTCGTCGTATCTGAATCAAGAATTCCTGCGGTGAGATAAATGATACGGCAAATTTGATTTAAACGCACACTTCGGGAGCAATTGCTTGCTCCGTGGACTTGATCCATGGGTGAACAAGCACCTGTGCTGCAGTGAAGCGGTCGGAGGGTGTTTTCTACACCAAAGCGAACATCCGTCAAGAAAGAGACTACAAAGCTGGAGAAAAGCCAGACGTACATGCAAAAGTTTACGAAGTAGCGCTTTGGCTTCGGGCGAGACGGTGTTCCATTCTTTGCCTGAGTACGAGACGTCACCAGCAAAGATCTTGTCAATCAGATCGTCCTCGGTATTTCCATAGAATGGAGCCTTGTTGCTAAGTAGCATGTACTTGAATACCGATGAAGTTAGACATATCTCTAGGTTCATGGAAAGCGAGGAATAATTACCATGATAACTCCTAAACTCCACATATCGCACGTCTCCTTGTAGTTGCCCTCGAGGACTTCAGGCTGTACATTGCGTAAAGCTCTGCCTTAGACTTGCAAACACACAGCAATACTGACAAAATGATCAACGTACAGCCATGTAAACGACCGATCCTAAGATTTTGCGCATACTAGCGCCCATTTTGAACAAGGTGCTAGCACCGAAACTGTATACAAAGAGAGATGCCACCATCAGAGATTGAATGAAGATACTGTCGAGTTGTTATCTACAAAAAACACTTACTCGCAAAGTTTGATTTGTCCACCGCTATCCAAGGTATTGACAAGTATGTTCTCAAGCTTCAGGTCTCGATGCTAATCAAGACAGTGTCAACGAGTGCACACCAAAGAAATGAAACTTGAATCACAAATACGTACGCAGATACTACGTGAATGTAAGTACTGAACGGCTGATGCCAATTCACGAATAATATTCTTTACTTCTTCTTCTGGGAACTTTTTCCCGCGGGCTTTCACACGATTAAGCAGCTATCGGATATTCAACATTGCCATAAGTAAAGAAAGAAAGGCTAGTGATACTTGTGCATACGTATCAAGTCACATACCGTTCCGCCTGGACTTAACTCCATGATAATGTAGAAATGATTACTATCCTCGAAAGTTTCAAGCATCCGTACAATATTTGGATGGTACAAGACTCGCAAGATATCCATCTCCTTTTCAAATTCATGCCGTTTGCTCCCGGATGCAAAGTAAACAGCTTTCATCGCGTATTCTTTGTGCGTCTTGAGATGTTCGACTTTTTCAACGACACCAAAGGCACCTCGACCCAATTCTCCTCGAACACGATAAGAATCAAAGACGGACGTTTTGTAATGCATGCAAAGGTTCGTTTGAAACATGTTAGGACGGATCATTTCAGTGGATTGAGTACAGCCCATCTTACGACTCGTAAGTCTTTCAACTGAGATTGCAAAGTGCTCCTTATCGTAGGAATCACGTCCCAAAAACTTCTCTCTCCTCTCATCTCATGACTGAAAAAAACTTTAAAAAACCGACTAAAACGTTTGTCACGAATAGCACTCAACTCGAAATTTAACTTTTCTGTTAATTCCAAATCCACTCCACCAATCAAAACGCTCCGTCGTTCCCACTCCAGTCATTTAAGTTCGTATTTCCATCATGGACTGCACGTCACCCTCGATGCTCATCGGTGCCAATTGGCCAAAGGAAGGACTAGAGAATCCCTTCACACTCGATCAGGACTCGTCGTCGCATACAATTGAGCAAGAATATCGTCACTTGGATCATTGCCAAGGCAAGCGCAACGTTTACAAATTCGGTGGCACAGCTTTGAATAGCCCCGCAAGACTTTGTGATCTTGTGCACATTATCCAGAATGAACGTGAGCGTGTCTTGGCTCTAGTTGTATCTGCCATGGGCGAGACGACTGATTATCTGCTGGAAGCTGTAGCGCATGCTGCAAAAGGGGACGCCGATACGGCACAAAACATTGTGGACAAGTTGCAAGCTTTAGCCCTTGTGAATGCTCATGACACCCAGCAGAAACTAGCGGTGGAAGAGATGGAAGACATGAATGACTTGATTGTCGAGCATTTCAAACCATTACGGAAACTGCTCTTTGGCATCTGTTTGTTGCAGGAACAGACAATTGCTGCAACGGATACTGTGCTGTCGTTTGGTGAATGCATCAGTGCTACAATTGTTGCAAAGCTGTTGACGAAAGCAGGCGTTGAAGCCTTTTTCCTGGATGCAAGAGACTGGTTGATCACGGATGATACGCATGGCTGTGCAAAGGTCTTTTTTGAAGAATCCAACGAGAAACTACAGAAACTCGCAAGGCAGTGGAAACCCAAGACGTTGCCAGTCATAACAGGTTTCATTGCTCGTACACGTAGTGGCCGCACTACGACGCTAGGACGTAATGGATCGGACTACACTGCTACGCTCGTTGGTGCTTCTCTTGGTGCGGACTATGTGTTGATCAATACCGCCGATATTTCGGGCGTCATGACAGCGGACCCAAGGATTGTCGACCGCGCAGTGGCGCTATCGCATTTGAACCATCACGAAGCGTTGGAACTCGCAGTCTATGGCACTCGCATGTTCCACGCGCGTACGATGGTGCCGCTTATCAAGCGAAATGTGACTTTGCTCATTCGCAACACCATGGACGATAGTGGTCATGGAACATACATAAGTGGCGTCGGTCGATCGGGAACGCGGGAAACGTGCACGACATCGTTGGAGAATCTGACAATCATTGAGGCTCGGACACGCATTTTACAGGATGGCAGCAGTGGCTCGCATCAGCAAGAAAACATTGGTGCGCGTGTCACGAAAGTACTGGAAGAGCTCAAAATTCCGGTATGGCTCTCGATTCGTGGTGCCCATGGACAAGCAATCAGCGTTGTGGTGCCTCACAGTACCGAGGAACAAGCTTGTGCTGCGATTAATGCCGAGCTGAGGGGTGAAATTGAGTCGCAGGAAGTAGACCCTGTGAACTCGGAGTCTCCCGTGACTATGCTGTCCGTCGTAGCCGAAGATTTGTCCAAGGTGCCGTACAACCAAACCAAATTCTTTGGAGCTCTTGCTGACGCTGGAATTGAAGTGCTGGCCGTCGGTCAGGGCACGAGCTCGCGTTCATTAAGCTGTGTCATTCGTGGCACGGATACAAAGGTGGCCGTGCGTCGCGTACACGACGCTTTTAACGTGGATTACCTCGTTTCAAACATGATACTGCTGGGCTGCAATCACATCACATTGGGTGTTGTCCGTCAGCTACAAAAGCAGCAAGAGCTGTATCGGTACCAGCACAAGGCACACGTAAACATTGTTGGCTTTGGCTCCAATTGCTGTGACTTTGTCTACAATTCCAAGGGCTTTTCATTCGAGGAACTCATCTCACGTCTAGAAGGCTGCAAGAGCACGAAAGCTGTCGTGTCTGCAGCAACGTCAACGGAATCAACGCCATACTCTGGTGCTCCTTCGCTTGAGCAGCTAGACCAGTTGCAGGATCTGGCAATCCCCATTTTGATCGACTGCTCTGGTCAAGGAAACACACAGGATCTCTATTCAGCGTGCATCGAGCGTGGCATCCACGTCGTTGCGTCTAATGCTCGTTCAGTATGCCGTCTCCCGCCTACTTCGTCGCGTGAAAGTGTTGCCACTACTCGTACGAAGACCGGTCGTACATTTTTCATGTACACGTCAACTATCGGTGCAAGTTTACCGGTCGTTGATACCCTTGGCAACATCTTGCGTACGGGTGATCGTGTGCTTGGCATTGAGAGCTCATTGAGCGGATCAATGAACTTTGTTGCGAATGAGGTGATGAAGGGCAAGAAACTTTCCGAAGCGGTCGGTGCAGTACTTCGCAAAGGCTATTGCGAGCGTGATCCACGTGAAGATTTCACCGGGACGGACATGGTAGCGAAGATTATCGTGTTGGCTCGTGCTCTTGGCGTTCATATTGAGGCAAACGCAGTTCAACTCGAGCCTCTGATTCCACAAAGTGTGCTCGACACTATCGTCTGGTCCAACGACATGGAAGTGGACGACATTGTCACGGGACTTGAGGCTCATGACGAGACTTTTCATGAGACCTACTACGTGCCTGCCGTCGCCGAGAACAAGCGTCTGCATTACGTTGCGTCGATCAACATGGCAAAGTTGCCATCGATTCAAGCAACGATCAAGCCAATGCTCATCAGTGAGGACCATCCGGCCTTTTACACCAAGGACAACGAAATTGCCTTTGGTATCTCCTCTGTGCAATATCCAACGCCACTTGTGCTTAAAGGCTCCGGTACCGGTGCTGCTGCCAGTGCTACTGGTGTCCTTCGAGACGTTCTAACTATTCTCAACTCGCTCAATGGTAAGAATGTCCATGTGTAATGTCACGAGGCTCTACGAGTGCAACTTAGAGTAAGATGTATGTCAATGCGCATGGAAAGAAGGGAAAAAGACGTTGCCAGAAGTACAAAGCGAATTCTTTACTCTTAGTCTATGAGTTCGGACAAGATGTGGCTTTGAGCTTCATCAGAAATTGTAAGGCGTCTATCCAGTCATTGCGCTTGGTCTTCTTCACTTCTGGACTCTCTCCATCGGCAATCTGTAGACAAATGGCAAAGCCCACAACAAGTAAACGGTCAAGTCTTTGCCATGCTCTCGACCATAAAATACATCGCAACCACTGACCTCGAGATCTAATGTGCGATTTCCTTTGTATTCAATTGAGAAACAATGTGGTGCTCTCGCTGGTTGTTGAGCACGTTCAAACACTCGCGTAGTCTGACCGATACAAACTCGTGTGATCGAACACGTTGGGATACTCGCTTTGGAGATGGTGCTACTGACTAGACGGTATTTGAGAGAATCGAGCTCAGCTGAGCACCAGACAAAGCGGACATGAGGTTTCCCATAGCGACCGTATTTCACAAACAAACTCCCAGTGCGTAGGATGTCCATACGTTTTCGAATCAAATCATTCCCCGACTTTGAAAGACTTCTTGTTGCTGGAGAAGGGACTGGACTCACTACACCATTCGTTGTCAAATCCGCATCTCGAACGATCACTTGCTTGTTGTCGATGGTAGTTTCTTCACAAACACTCGAGTCATTGTCCTCTGATGGCTTTGAATCCTTGCGATCCAATGTAAGCACCTTTGTTGAATTTTCAAGTCGTACTGCAGACACTCGAGTGTCTTCATGAATGTCACTAGTTGTCGCGTCATTTTCACTATCGTTGACACCGCAGCGCGTAGTGAGATCGCCCTTACTTCCCCTTCTCTCACCTCCTAACGAACATGCACGGGAAGAATTGCGCTTACGGTCCTTTCCAGCATGAGGTTTTGAGCGTGAAAAGGACCTTGTTCGTTCATAGCCCAACTTTTGAACGTCTTGAATTTCTTCTCTTCGTAGTTCAGCTTCACACTTTTGCTCAAGTAATCGCTGTTCAAGTATCCTCACTTTCCGTGTTTGCTTCGTCAGGTACTCCTGAAGCTCAGCCGCAGTGTTTGACGCAAAGAGCGCATTTTCCTTCAACACGACAAGACAACCAAGGGCTGCACCCATTCCCAATTCTCGGATTCCTTGTGCAATAGCTTCATACATAAGCCGCGGTTCTTCGTATTCCCCTTCACTTGTTGATTTGTCAAGCTCTTGACGTGGTAAGTCTCCCGTGCGTAATAATCGCTCGACGATCGCTTCGCACTCTTCCCAGTCAATTTTTCTTCCGTCTTGATCGCGCGCAAATTCCGCTGCCGCCTGAGCTTCTTCCTGCGTTTCACTGATACATCGTTCCCATTGTTGCTCGCGCTTGACGAACTGAAGAGCCTGCGCTTTCACATCGTTCTCAAGCTGCTCAATTCGTTGCTGCAAGTCAATGTTGGTATTCTCGAGCTCGACGTTGTGCTTTTCAAGTGTTTCCAAGCGTTTTTCCGTATCCACTTTCGAGTTGACCGCAACATCAACTGACACTTCAGAGCAGCGTTGCATGAAGCGACAACTTGAGATTGATTCATCGAGAAAATCGTTTTCGGGATTCAAGGTAGCGATAAAGACAGACTTGCAATTACCGCCTAAGCTTCCTCGTAAGACGGATGTGAGCATGGAGTTCCGGTACGGAATATGGTGCGTTTTCGAGACGGTGTTGCTCTTATTGCGTAATGACAAGATCACCTGCGTCACGTTAGGTTTAGTCTTTGACCAGCGAGCTCATTTCCTTGACATAAGCAACGTACCTGCTCAAGATGATGAAGTGAGAGATTAATGTGCTTTCCTTCAGTTCGTAGTCGTTGTGTGCTATCACGTTTAAAGACTCGCTCGGAACCTGCAAGATCAACAAGATGAAGTTTGGATGTCACAATCATGTCGGAACCGAGTGGATGGGACTCAATCATGACTGTAAAGATTGAATGGGAGCGCGATGAAGCCTAACGACAATAAATTTTCAGCAAATGAGAACCAATGATGACGTTCAAGGGCTTCTTCTCGTACCTGGTTCATGGGCGTATCACTTGTAATACGATTCATGTTTCCAAGAAAGAGCAAATTGAGAGCTTCTTCCTCCGAAATCGCCTCAAACACACTACACCACACGCCACTTACATGAGCAAAAGTCGTGCAAAGCTTCACGTTGGTACTAGACGGACCTTAAATTGCGAAAGTGCATATCTCCTTCGTCATCATCCATGAGAAGAACTTTGGTCCATTCTTCAATGGGCCGATCTGTATGCGATCTAAACAGACAAACGAATAGACAGACAGACAGTTAGCTCCTATCTCCCTTGACGTGAGGACCAAGTCTTGACATTTTACCGATCGAGTAAGTCGTAGACGTTTTCGTTGTAAATTTCAAGATACGAAATGTAGCACGAGTAGCATTTGCTTGGGTGTTTTTCAAATTCTTCAAAGATAGTGGAGAGGACACGCGGGATAATGCCACGATCCGCGTAATGTTCACCTCCTGTGATCGTGTACGTTTTCCCCGATCCAGTCTGACCGTATGCGAGAATGGTTCCGTTATAGCCAGCTAGAGCACTATGGACAATGTCCTGCATACATACACGTGATAGCAAGAGAACCGATAAACTCAAGACGTATTGGAAAAGTAACAACCACGTCACCACCTTACCAAGCAAACTTCATTGAAGACTTGCTCTTGTGAGATTGTTGGATCAAAAATGTCGTTAAAGTAAAACTCCAAGCTATCACGTTGCTTGAGGTGCATGCGAGAATGATCCGTGTCAGGTGGCGGGAAGGAAAGAAGTGTGCGGTGAAAGTTTCCATTCTCCACTCGTTCTGGAAGGACAAAAGTCGAAAAGCATTGAGTCAGCTAGTCGAAACAACGACATACTCGGCAATTATCAGTAGCTGTAGTACCAAGATCGAATTTGGCATTGTCGTATCCACTGCGAGGTGGACGTAGACGTGCATAGGTGCCAATATGCCACTTGACCATGACAAGTGAGTTTTTGAAAAGAACGACGTATTGGAATAGACAACAAGAGTCGTTTCTAGCTGCCCAAGGCTATAAGTGATACGAGATTTTAGCTGCTGCGAGCGACAACTCAAAGGCTCTTGCTTAGACTTCATCCTCGGCAATACGCACACGACTAGCACCTTCTTGTAGCACTTATCTAGTCGCATGTTTACTCTGCTTGTCGATGGAGCTATTCAACAGTAAAAAGTCACACGTTGATAGACAAAAATGCTCGTGAAGGGAACGATCGAGCCACACTTTCAAGTCTCCGTTGTGCACTATAAAACAGGACGGGACCATGACTTGCTAGACAACCACGACTTTGCTTAGCATGTTAGCTGGCAGGATGCCGCACTACCTCGTCTCTACGCGTGGACGTCCGCCCACATTCAAGTCGAGCCCATATTCTCTACAGCACAACGGCCACAGCTCGAAACACTACCCTCCCATCTTCTAATTCTTCAGCTCAGTCTTCATCTCGTTGATGACCTTCAGCACGACCGCGTTTGTCACGTGCTTCACTTCTTCCAGAAACAGGGTCTGGCGAGACTTAAGCTCATTCTTGGCCTGCGCTGACAAGTTCTTCAGCGCCTGCGCCTTCAAAAGGGCCTGCAAACACAGCAGAAACTTCTCCTTGCGAAGCGCGATGTCGAATGCAGCCAAATGCGTCTTTACGTCATCGGCAGCATAGCGCTGGAGAATAGCTACAAAGCGCCATGCTTCCTCAAGGGCAGGCTTCTCCGCGAGCTTCTCACCAAACGGATCGTCATCCTTAGGACGCGTGGGACCAGAGTTCGCTTTGGCTTTGCCATTCTTGGTCGCCTCCCGCTCTTTCTCCTCGATCTCCTTGTGCAGTTTAGCATTGAGCTCTTCCTCCTCTTTCCTCTTAAACTCAGCCTTCCGTGCCTTTGCAAGAGCGCGCCTTGCCTTCTTCTTATCAGCAGCAGATAGGCTAGCACTGGCCGCAGCAACTTTTGCTTCCTCCTGTGCCTTTAGCTTCTCCCTCTCAGCCAAAGCCATATAACAAGCGATGGCGCCATTAGCAGCTTCCACAAAGAACGAGCGGCTGTAGATCTCATCGCAGAGACGCAGCAATTGAATGTACGAACGCAGCGTCATTTTGCGGATGCAGTACGTGTGAAAGTCAAACTGATCGTCCACAAAGTCGTCAAAGTGCTTCTCCACGGCGAAAAAGCGCTTCAATGCAAGACCATATTTCTGTTGGCGCAGTTGGCTCTTACCACACTCAACCTCGTACCACATGCACTGCATTTCGAACAGATTTTGCTGCGGATCGCCCTCGTGGCGTGTAAATAGAGCGATAGTGGCATCAGCCTCTTCTACACGGTCAGCATGCAGCAGGTATTCCGTGGCCTTGTTGTTGATGTAGCGGTCTGCTAGGTCAAGCTTGCGTCCCTCAACCATCACGTCAGCAGCTTTGCTGAGATTGCCCATATGCTTCAGAATACGCGCTTTGCGTTGGAAGAAGTCCAGCAAGAGCGGCTCCTCTTTAATACACTTCTCAATGTACTCCATGGCCTTTGTATAGTCACCGAGGCGATCGTAGTGCTGCGCCACGAGGTAATGTGTCCACAGCAAGACCCGTTCCGTTGCGTTTGCCGCCATCGAGTTGTCTCCCATATCCAGTGGTTTCTCCGCCTCCAAAGTCGTTTTGTATCCAAGCATCAACTCCTCCAGCACCTTTACCTTTTCCTTGTTAGCGTACAACGGCTTCAGGTCCGACCCGAGAGAGGGCACATTATTATTCAGCTGCTTCTTGAGGTACGCATCAGCGTGCTTCTTGAACTCGTCGCCACGCGTGAAATCCATTGGAAACCGTAGCGAGACCAACGATTTGGCACCAGACGTCGTCTTCTTTTCTGCGTAGAATTCCGCCAGAGCGTTTTGCATCTGAGCACCATCTTTTTCCTTTGAAAAGTCAAGTGTTTCTGACGGCAGTGGCGATTTCTTCTGCTGCGTTGGATTCGAGACGAACAAGTCGTTCCGCTTTAAAATGGCGCACTGCAATCCACGATGGTATTCGTAATTGTCAAAGTTGATTGATAGCAGCTCGTCGAACACGTCGCGTGCTTCATCGTAGCGTTCAAGCTGGAGCAAGAACTGTCCTCTCTTCTGGCGCCACACGAGTGTGTCCGTGATTTGAGTCTTGTTGTCCTCCAAGTTTGCCAATGCCTTTTCAATATCGCCTGCTTCTTCCAGCAATTGATTCTGATACAAGTAGATTTCGCTGTCTTCATAGTTAGCGGCGCTGTCTCGATCCAATGTACTGAAGTACTTTTCAATAATGTCAATTGCCATTTGATAGTTGCCAATCAAGTGATGAGCAATAGCAAAGCCAATCCAATTGTTCCGATTGTTGGGCTTCAACGTGAGCATGGTGCGACGTGTTTCCGCGAAGCCTTTGAGGTCGCGCATCTGCACTTGCAGCAAGTACAAATCTCTTAAGATCTGCAGGTTTTCAGGATCAATGCGAATGGCATTGCGGTAGCATTTGATTGCTTCATTGTAATTGCGATCGGAGCGATAGAGTAGGCCGAAGACGTGCCAGCACACGTGGCTGCGTAGATCGTGACGAAGTCCGTTCTTCACAAAGTCGTAGGCTTCGTCCTTGCGGCCCATGCAATTGAGCGTCAGCCCCTTCATTGCCAAAGTCTCCCCATGCTCAGGGTACTTCTTAAGGATGGAGTCAGCAGCCTTCAATCCCTTCTTGTATTGCTTGATCTCATAGTTTTTCTACCGCATTATCATTCGAGTTAGAAAACATTGTTAGAAATGACTCTTGCAGTAGACGATGAAGGATGCGACAAGTATAGATATCAAGCCTAGCTATGGGGAGATGATATGCGACAGATAGAGAAGACACTACGCACCACAATCGAGCGAAAGAGCGCGCTCTCCTTCGCGGGCAACTGCTTGCTGCTGACCGCCATCACTTTTTAGAACTTCGACTGGCAGATCCAAGCAGTGTTTTGACCAATGGAGACGGTGAGTTCAACGGACGAAAGGGGATTCGCTCAAATATTATGGAGCGAATGACAGTGCTCGAAGCGCGTAATTACGCAGCAGATAATTTACGAAAATACCAGATTTGCAACCGATCTTTCTCGGAAGATGAACTGATGGATGGGTTTCCATATATATTCGAGTAAAGGCAATGCTTGCAATGTAAACAAATTGCCGCAGCAATGAAGGAACATGCGATTTCACAGAGCAGAACGGTGGTATATTATTTGTCAAGTAAGAATGAATTACTCGGTCATAGAAGAAACAAAGACCGTAGCGAATTGCTTCCCTCTCTGGCAGCACAAACATCCTTCACCTTCAGCCAAAGCTGCAAAAACACCCCTGCCGCAAGAGCAGACATAAGCAGATCCACACTTCACTACTAGTGGCAAATGCACCTTCATTGCTGCAAGAGTTTGCTCCAACGGCATCAATAGCTCCGTTTACTGGCTCTTCTCCTGGATCTTCGCAGCAATATTCTTCGCAGCGTCCTCGCCTTGTTTCAGCGCCGAGTCGATCTGACCCACGTGTGGAGCCACGTACGGCTTGATCAGCGAGTTGTAAATCACGTTGGATCCCTACAAGACAAGGAAATCACACACAAAGATACTGATGAGCGTCCACATTGCTTTCCAAGCAAACTACACATCGTCTTGCATACCTGAGTAGTTGGGTGGTAGCTCCAAACAAGGAAGGCGATCTTTAAAAAGAAGTAGAAGGGGATCCACGACAGCAACAGGTCCGTGAAGGACTCAGTAAGGTTGAAGAAGGAGTAGACGACCCAGTACGTGAGCCACTGCGTGTCATCCACCGTGCCTCGTGTGTTGATGGCCTTGAACGACATGTACGCCGGGTAGATGAAACCCACTAGGCCCACGACGAGCTCCTCGCCGCCCACCACGAACAGTAGGATGCCGACCAGAAGCGTCGCCACGCAGAAGATGTAGAACTTATCCACACCCGTCTGCTTCTCCAGCTCCACGATCTTCTCGTACCGTTCCAACTTGGCCGAGATCTTCTCCTTGTACTCCATCACCTTGTCCATATTTGCTTGGTTGCTTACTATGTCTTGGGGTTAAGCTTCTTTCAAAAGTGAATTCCTCCCCCCTCATTTTCCCTCCGCCCGCTCATTCTCATGAAAATTGACTATCCGCCAATCATAAAAGGATTGCATCTATGTTGAAGCCATTGGATTGGTTAGAACAGCTTTTCTCTCAGAGTGATGGTTATGTCGCTTCGTTGGCAGATTGCTCTTGTTTTGATGAAAACCAGTGATATTCAGCCAATAACTTGGCAACGTCTGTCCTGTCAAACCAAATACGCATCAGGTTTCGAAGGACGCCGAAGAAGGTGCTAAGCCGCATTGTGACCGAATTAGCCGCGTCTTTCAGCGCAGAACATCGTTTTGTCTTCAGTTAGTCTTCAGTAGTCTCGCTTGACTCACCCCAGAGGCTCTAGAACTGCGTCATGTACGACCACGAAACGTCTGCAGTCGCTGATCTGTCGTTCTCACAAGTTCTGGAGGTTCGCAGCTCGTTACACCAGCAGCAACGGAGACGTCAAAGCAAACGTTCAGTAACCAATGGGTATCTATCTAGAGGCACAGGACAAGAGACTCAACGGCTTGCGCTACCGGACACCCTTGACGATGTAGACCCTCCTGTATATGGCAATGGCATGTTGGACTCGGTGTATGAAGGAAGTGAGGATATTTTGGAAGACAATGAAGATGAAACAAGAGCAGACATGTCTATCGACATGGAAAGCAGCACAGAGTACACTGATTGGGCCAATGGAGGCGACGGGCAGCTAGGACAGGACATGTACCGATTTGTACAGCCTAGAAGGCTGTCCTCGTGGGTCCAGGACGATGCCGTATTTGCCTGTTTCAAGTGCCGTACCGTATTCTCGTTGTTGGTTCGCAAACATCATTGCCGTGCGTGTGGACGTATATTTTGCTCGTCCTGTTCAAGCCAACGCGTGGTGATACCGGGAGACTATGAGGCGACGCCAGTGTCGCCAGCGTATAATTCCTTGACGACGAATGCCAGTGATTTGATTGGCAATATTAGCTGGTACTTGACATCGTATTCGAGTCCCAACGCAGTGACAAGAGTGGATATGAGTGGCAGCACGGCTTTTGGACACTCTCAGTCGTTTCTGGCTTCCGGGACGTTGGGATCCACGGCTGAAGAGCAGCAAGAAAAGTTTTTGAAGGATATTCAGAGACTGCAGGAGAACAACGTTATCAGCAAGTTTACACCCAATCGGACGAGGTCAGGGAGTGCGTCGTCATCGATGGCGAACAGCGGGCTACCGACTGCAACAAGCTCGCTCAGTTCGATGCATGTGCCGGACGGTAGTGTCATGCAACGCGTTTGTGACGACTGTGCGTGTGCTCTACAACAGCGACGACACCACTACAATACCGTCAAGGTGTTCGAATTGTGCGAGTTCGATCTGCAGGAATTGCGGACATTAGGCCAAGTGTGTCGTAAGTGGCACCGCGCAACCATCATGTGTTTGTCCATGTTCCGCCAGATACAGTATTATCTACCAACGCATCGCTTATCTGCGAGAGAAAAGAAGATGCTGATCATTAATCGCAAGTTCTTTGGCGGCCACACAAAATGGTTGTTGCAGCTCATCAAAGCCGTGGACTTTTCAGGCGAGAGGGAGACAGATCCTGTCATTACGGACATGACGGAAAGTAACATCGAAAGTCCTTGTAGTGCACGATTAAGGCACGGAAAAAACGCGCAGCTGGTGAATGAGGTGTTGGACTTGTTGCAGCAGGAGCGCAAACACAAATGTATGCTGACGATGTGCTCACGGCTGTGTAAGCCGCAAATTGGTAGCGTCGACGCCTTGGAAATTCTAGCGGACGAGACCATTTGTAACCATCGACTGCGTGCGATGGCGATTAACGCACTTCTCAAAACGGCTACAGAGAACGAATGGTGGAGCTACTTGCAAGTTTTACTACACAGCCTCAGTGTCGAGTCGAATGCTGCTGGCAGCAAGCTAGGGCAGTCACTGATCCGTCAATCTCAGTGTGATATCCGCTTCTGCTACGACTTGTACTGGGGACTTACGGTCATGGCTGAAGACCCGAGTTGTCGCCGCAAGTTCGATGGCATGAAGCAGCGGCTACTTCTTACGCTGGCGCAATTTCGGGACAAATCTTCTTCTGGCCGCCTTGTAGAGTCACGAAAATTTGCCAGTGATGATATTGCAGAGCAGCTACTCCGGGGCCAGGAATTGGTGGACTTGATGTGGAAGATCCCTCCGCGCATTCCTGTTGAAGATGCGCGTAGAATTCTACAGGCATCAATCATGAAGTCGTCTTTGCGATCGTCGACAGACGATAAAAACGCTAGCGACTCGAGTAAAGCAAGGGCAGTTGAAGGCAACGAATGGCCTCTCCTGCGACTTCCTGTTGACCCTCAGGTGAAAGTTTGTGGAATCGACACACAAAAACTAGAGGTCAAGCGCAGCGCGGAGGCACCCATGATCATCACATGCACGGGCGTCAATCGCGAAGAAGAAGAAGCTGAAGAGTCTGCGGATGCTAATGCCGAGTCCCAGCGAAACACATGGAGTCGCCGTACTCAAAAGCTGCCTCATTATCGGCTTATGTACAAAAGGGACGATCTTCGAAAAGACTCGATTGTTCAAAATATCATCAACGTCATGTATTTGGTTTTGAAGCGAGAGACCCGATTGGATATTCCGCTCGTGACGTATCGCGTGCTTCCGACGAGCAGCTTTGACGGATTAATTGAGATTGTCGAGAATGCACACACGCTGTACTCGATTATTCGAGACCACGGTACAATCATGAACTTTCTGCACCATTACAACGGGCATCGCACGCTCAGCGATATTTCTTCTTCGTTCCGGGAGAGCCTTGCTGCGTACACTGTAATCACGTTCTTGTTGGGCGTGGGCGATCGCCACGCGGACAATGTTATGCTGACAAAAGACGGCATTTTGTTTCACATTGACTATGGCTTTATTCTGGGCAAAGATCCGAAGCCGCTTCAGCCTCCGATGAGATTGGACCATTACATGATTGAGGCTCTCGGAGGCTCGCAGACGCCACAATTTGAGCAGTTCAAGCAGTTGTGTGTCATTGCGTTCAACTGTTTGAGGCGGCACGTGAGTTTGTTCATGATCATGCTTACGTTGGTGGTGAAGGCACTTCCGGAAATCACGGACTTTGGAGTCAACTATACTCAGAGTGACCTCGAGGCTTTTGTCATCGAACGCTTTCTTCCAGGCCAATCGGATGATGAGGCAGCTACAGCTTTGATGTTGCGAATGGAAGGCAAGTTGAACGAGCGAATTGGTTTAAAGCTCAGTGACTTTGTGCACGCTCATTCGAATGAAAAGACGGTGTCAAAAGGTATGACATCGGTGGGTTCGTCCGTCAAAATTGGCGTCGAAGCTGTTGAAGCTACAGTTTCCACCGTTGCAAGCTCACTCACGAGTGGAGCTTCGTCTATTTACAAGTACATGTGGGGTGGATCGGAGCGGTAACTCTCGTCTTCCAACTTTTTGCTGTGAAGTTTGAGCGGTTATATAGTAGGGGTTGCCTATGTACCATGCATTCTGCAGGCATCGTCCAGGTATTTCCTCGATGAACACTCTCTCGTGAACACGTTTGTTTGTCTGTCTTTCTACGTTAGCGACTGATTTCTTCAACAGCTTCTTGTCGAGCACTGCAAGAAGATCTGCTCATCATGAACTCATGAACACAGCCGTCGCACGCTTCAGCAATGCCAACTTTAGCCATTTCACCGGACTGAGAGTGTGTAATTGACGCCATCGTGCTCACTTTAGTCCCTGCATGCCACGCACATCTAATTGATTACCATCTAATCTTTACCGAGTTGCTCGCATTTTGCATCGCATGAAAGATGCCACTCTTTAGAGGGAACAAAGTGACAGCCAAAATGAACGCCGATTTAGGGATCCGCTCGGCAAAGGTGCAAGGTTATCCTCCATTTCCGACGTGGAATGGAACGATTAGCGCGCCTCTACAAAACAAACGTGGACTGTGCAGTGTTCTTGCGGCAGATGGTGAGCTTGTGGTGCTGCAAACTGTCAGTAAAGACGATGCACTTGACTCTTCCCAAAGTTACCTACGCGTCGTAAAGGTTTTGCCGCCGGCACGAAAGCAATTCTCAAGCTTCTGTCAATGCTGGGTACCCGATGAATCTATCGTTGCGACGGCGCACGACAGCAGAGTGAGTTTTTACACGAGTGATGACTTTCACATGCTGACCTGGCTGCAGTTACGCTACATAGTGACATCATTGGACATCATAAAGCTGCATCAAACTGCAGAGAAAAGAGCGAGCGACACTCAGCTCCTGCTGCTTGTTGGCACTGCCTTCGGAGCCTTTCTGTACTTGGTGTCCGTGAGAAGTGATAGAGGCAGCGTAGGTGGACCAAGTGACGTAACACAGCAAACACCGACACAAGTGGCTAGAGTGTATGATGATGTTGCCGTATGTATGGTCAAATTCTCCCGTGATGGTCGCACGGTTGCAATTGGAACAGCAGATGGCCGACTATTCTTGCGGGAGTTTGATTCTCATGGTCATGACACTCTTGCCAGTTTCGGAACTGCCGTCTTGTCGAGGGTGCTTCAAGCTCCGCGTGTCACGAGCTTATGCTTCTCTGGGTGCTCCACGAAGCTTGTTGTCGCAACGCGAAAGGGCAACGTTTACGTATTTACCTGTGCATCAGAAACAGGTCGATGGCGTTCGCTACCAAGTTGCTTTGATCTCAGTTCGAATCCAAAACCAAAGGCAGGTGGCACACTAGGCATAAGCAAATCAGCTACAACGGCTCAGACGCTAGTGTCGTGCTGGGGCCCGGTGTTTGTAGTTTGTTCACGAGCCATTGCATCGCGGCTGGACATGTACGATTTCATGTCCGGTAGCCTGCTGCACTCTCTGCAGCTTGTAACGACGACGCCTGCCTCCTCTTTGGCACTGAGTCAGTGGGCAGAACCACAACTAGTCACGGGCATTTGTAGCACACAGATGAACGATGATGGAAGCTTGTGGTTGTTATGCCACGACACTAGCGCCAACGTCACCATAGTGAAGTGGCCATTTCTTGATCATGTTTATAAAAAGTAATTAATTAACAAGTAAGATGCTGGAGAATCAATCAGTTTAACGCATAGCGACCCGATAGATGACACTACAGCAATATCTACACTTCTTGCTCGTTATCAATATGAGTCAGAAGAGCTTGTACCACTAACCGATAGAGTCTGACAAGTGTGCAAGTGTTAGGGTGTGGAAACCCCAGCGCGAAATGAAAGTGAAGGGCAGCGCAAGTTGTCTGAGGTAGAAAACGTTGTGGACTTTGGTCTGCGGCGTGGCACTATCGACCGTAGTGTTTCTTCTTAGCAGTACGAATCGATGCTTGAAAACCTTCCATGATATGCCATCTGTCCAAGTGAACACTTGTAGAAGTTAAGTCATCAATATCGAAAGCAACCTCGGCAGAGATATCAGTCATGGTCTGAGTAGCAGACCGTAGAGATACCCGCGCTGCAATCTCAGCAGTTTCATCTACTTGAGGCGTCAGATCTAGCATTCGACCATGCCGCATCCTAGGGAAATGGCTAAAAGACGAAGAACGTTGCGGCTCCTAAGACTTTGACGATACTATCATCCATGGAGTGATTTGTAGAGCATCCGTTGCAGACGGAGGCGCTGGCGGCCTGTTTTGTAACTGAAAACGTTTTTTCATGCTCATATTAGCGTGACTAGAAGAATACGCAAGCTGCTATTGACTGTGCGTATAGGAGGCGTCTTCGTTGGAAGGATAATCATCCAGAGAGTAGCGTGGTGAGTGAATTTACTACGAAGTGAAGCACAAGAAAAAGGTGAAACCAGCACCGCAAAGAGCGTGATCTCCTTTTTGTTGAGCGGCAATAGCACCAACGCCCAGTGCAGACGTATCCGCGGGCCAGAAAATGTTAGTGTAACGTACAAGATTCTCTTAAGTCAGTTTTGCTTTGTCGCAATTCCCTTTGGCGGTCAAGAAGCAGCTTAAACATTCATTCTGTGCAGCTAAGATTAGACATGATCACACCTCCGTCATCACGCACAGCCGGTTTTGTGTGGTAAGGAAACTCATCTGGCCTTTTGCTATTGAATTCATCCAGGTAATGCTTCTAGTGTCGATCAATGGCCGTTACCTGAAAGCCTTACAACGGTCGTGCGAGGTTTGCATATCTTGCAACTCTGTGGCAAAATTTGGAGGCCTTTTCTGCCTATACTTTATGAATGGTTTTACATCAGCTCTGTGACGCAAAACTGCCCTCTACTTGTCGCAAATATATATTACCCATCAAACCAAGAGATCTGGTAATATATGGCGCTCATTGGACCCTACATCTCTGCCTTGTCTGTGCAAATTCCGTCTCGGCTCTTGAAAAATTCGAGTCGTCCATTTCTGCCACGATTTGTAGAGAGACCAGAAAATTGTCACATAGTGTGATTTTTTTTGAGATCAAATCGTCTTCCACTTGACATCAGAATGAACACTACTCCCGACACCACCAAGCGCCCCGTTCTATTGCTACTAGTAGGCGGTATAGCCCTCTCGTTACTGGGTCTACTACCGCTACTAGAAGTCGGCTATATGATGCGGCAGACTGCGCCATCTGACAAAATACAGGTGCTTCTGGCCCTCACGAAGCTGGATACAGGTGCTATCACCTTAAGTGCGCTATTGGTGGCAATAGGTGGTGGGTTACTCGCTCTCCACTGGATAGAATTACCAGCCAAGGCCGCCTTGAAGACAGTAAAAGTACTCGCTATTGCGAGTACTGTTGCTGCGTTGGCGAACGCCGTGTTGCTGACGTGTGTGGCGTCTCGTCGAGAACCTGACACCCCATGGAAAGCAGAGACTTATGCCGACCACGAGAGCTTATTTGAGCATCAGGTGAACGACGTATTCTGTCATGCGAAAGGCCGTCTAGTGTGTGAACTGGGCAGCGTAGCAGAAGGTAGGCAAATCTTTCCGTTGCAGAATTGGCCTGTGGACAGCAATCGCGTCCCTGGACGACGAATTGCTACCAGCTGCGAAGGATTCAAGGACTCAGTGCAACTTTGGGATTACCAAGACAAGATGGAGCTTTGCAGACTTTGCAGCACTATTATGCTGGAAGAACAGCAGCTGGAGATAGAACTCGGAGTGGAATATACTGCGGAAGTGCTGGCGGCTGTAGAGCGGCCGAGTTTTGGAGAACTGCAGTGGTGTGGAGAGTACTTGACATTACGACGACGAGATCATGATGTGGGACGCTCACCATATTGGAACCATCGGAGGGAGTTTCAGGCTATGTTAGTGTATGAATCTCCTCCTTATAATTTGTTCGTCACGGTGCTAGTTCTGCCGCTGTTGGAGGTGGTGACCAGTTTGTGCTGCTTGGCCTTAGTGCGCTGGATATGGGCGCTGCAGATGTTGATACTCGTGCGGTTCGATAACGGACGCAAAATTGAAGTCGTTTAGATGTTGTATATGGCTATGGCGTCCAAAAGTGGTTACTTTAGTGTTGTGATAGCAAAGCTCAAGGAGCTCGCTCCAGGAAGAGAGTAAATAGATATGCTTATACGCTGAATAATATGTCGCGCACTATAACAAGTTACAGAGTACCCACGAGCTCCCATCATCGTTCATCTGTGTGCTACAAATGCCCGTTGACTAGTTGTGGTTCTACCCACTGACTCAATGCCAAAGAGGAGGCAGGCGTCGTCGTTACAAGCCGCAGAGAGTGCAGCAGGCTACCGGACATGAAATCGTACATGTCCAGCCGCGATGCAATGGCTCGTGAACAAACTACAAACACCGGGCCCCAGCACGACACTAGCGTCTGAGCCGTTGTAGCTGATTTGCTTATGCCTAGTGTGCCACCTGCCTTTGGTTTTGGATTCGAACTGAGATCAAAGCAACTTGGTAGCGAACGTCATCGACCTGTTTCTGATGCACAGGTAAATACGTAAACGTTGCCCTTTCGCGTTGCGACAACAAGCTTCGCGGAGCACCCAGAGAAGCATAAGCTCGTGACACGCGGAGCTTGAAGCACCCTCGACAAGACGGCAGTTCCGAAACTGGCAAGAGTGTCATGACCATGAGAATCAAACTCCCGCAAGAATAGTCGGCCATCTGCTGTTCCAATTGCAACCGTGCGACCATCACGGGAGAATTTGACCATACATACGGCAACATCATCATGCACTCTAGCCACTTGTGTCGGTGTTTGCTGAGTTACGTCACTTGGTCCACCTACGCTGCCTCTATCACTTCTCACTGACAAGGCAGTGCCAACAAGCAGCAGGAGCTGAGTGTTGCTCGCTCTTTTCTCTGCAGTTCGATGCAGCTTTATGATGTCCAATGATGTCACTATGTAGCGTAACTGTCATGTTGCATCACTCGTGTAAAAACTCACTCTGCTGTCGTGCGCCGTCGTAACGATAGATTCATTGGATACGCCAGAATTGCTTTGTCGGCGGCAAAACCTCTACGACGCGTAGGCAGCTTAGGGAAGAGTCAAGTGCATCATCTTTACTGACAGTTTGCAGCACCACATGCTTACCATCTGCCGCAAGAGCACTGCACAGTCCACGTTTGTTTTGTAGAGGCGCGCTAATCGCTCCATTCCACGTCGGAAATGGAATTTTGGCTGTTATTTGTCGCTCTAAAGAATGGCATCTTCCATGCACATTCGAGAAGAATACAAAAGAGCTTCACAAAAGTGCAATAGAGTAAGAGATACATGCACTTCCCATATGCTTCTCTACAGAAATCCAGCTGTTACATGCTTCTTTCATGGGACGTGCTAGGCTTGAGACGGACGATTGGCATAAACAGAAAAAAGCAAGCGACCACAGTGGCAACCATTGACTGATAGCTTCATTGTGATGCAAACGATTGTTGCCATGCAACGAGCTATCAGTATGAGCGTACGAACGCATACACTTGCAAGCAATACTTTGCGCATGGTAGCAGACGTATCGTTGAGCAATGTAGAGCTAGGAATCGCCGCGCATCTTCGTGAACCACCAACTTGCCACTTGAAAGGAACTGGCAACTGGAACACGCGCGAGTTGCTTCTTGCAGGGGCAGCAGTTGCTATAACTGCTGTTGCTAGCAGCGAGGCACTCTGCGAAGCGTTTGAAAACGCAAAGGAAAGGGATGGAGGCGGTGATATGGTGGCCCAGCGCAGGACTTCCTACTTGTGCGATGATAGCACGGATAGCGGCGATATGTCGTTATACTTTGATGCTGAGTTCGAACTGAAGAAGTTACTAGGCTGCGGCACTTTTGGAATGGTGATGCAATGTGTACACAAGCAGACTGGACGTGTAGCGGCTGTAAAGATGATCCAAGACACTGAAGAGAACAAGGAAGAAGCAGAGCGGGAGAAGCTTGCACTCGAGCGTCTGGAGCGCGCTGGTGGCCACAAAAACATTGTGGGTTACGAGGGATCGTACTATCACAACAGTTTTCACTGCATTGTGCTCGAGTTTGTGCGAGGAATTTCACTTCATTCGTTGATGGAGAAACGTCACACGCTTGATGCCACGTGGTCACTGCAACTCGTGTCACAACTCGCCAGTGCGCTGCAATTCATGCATGAGGCTGATATCATTCATCGTGATTTGAAACCCGAAAATATTATGGCGCTCGAGAATAACAATTGTCCGAACGAGATTATTACGCTCAAAATAATCGACTTTGGTTCTGTTGGACGAAAATCGCAGCCCGAATCGATTGATAAACCGCTCACGACGACTTTGTCAGGAACTCGATGCTACTGGTCTCCGGAGGTTCTTCAATGCCAGGACACTACGCCTGCAATGGATATGTGGGCACTCGGATGCATCTTGTACATCCTCATTTCAGGTCGTCATCCGTTCGACCTCACGGGTTGCTCGAGTGAAGACGAAATTTTACAGCGTGTGGAGACTGAACCCGTATCCTTCTCAGCGCCTGTATGGCATACTGTCTCTAACGAGGTCCAAGAGCTCATTTGTGGGCTATTGGAGAAAGATCCGCGTCACAGGCTTTCGGCGGGTCAAGTGCTCGAACATCCTGCCATTGTCGAAGCCACCAGAGTAGCTGGTGCTATAAAGTTCGGTTCATCTTAAGTGCTACTTAAAGCTCTATCATAAAGTTCGGTTTTGCTATATTGTACAGCTGTCCACACAAAATTGGCATTACTCTCAAGGGAGGATGGTGCGTGCAATTTGTTCACCCGTAGGGCTTTATGCTGCTGCTTTGATTAACTGATCGTGACATGAATGCAGCAACATACTCAAGAGTTATTGGATTCACACCGCTATCAGCAGCGCATCAAGGACGCAGCTCACCACAGTCTTAACTTGCTGCTGGACTTCCCCGTGGATGTGGTTAAACCTCCTTTAGCGAACGCGTTCTACACGGGACACTCAGTGCGTCAGGAAGTGTCCAATCCAGAGCAATTTACTTTCGACAAGTATCGACGTCGACTACAGGAATTCAACTACGAGGAATACGGTCCATCGCCGTCGAAGAAGCAGAAGCTGGTCTTTGAGAAGGTGGACCACGTTTACGAGCAGAACAAGATGAATCAGAGCATTTTAAGGAGACTGCAGACGGAGCTGCGTGGACGCAAAGATTGCTATCGTAGGGACCGATCTGAAGACTCTTGTATGACAGAGAAGCAGCCGATCGTAAAGCAGGATGAGCAAGCAAAGACGACGAGCGAGATGAAGGTTTGATACATGGCAATCTCTAACGATAAGAGTGGATCATAATTGGTGAATGTGTGTGTGGTGGTAGGAGGACGATATGCTAGCGCAACTCAGTAATTACGAAAAGAGTGGTGTGGCGAGAAAGTTGACTCTCAGCATCAATAGAAAAAATGTTACCAGCACTACAGCGAAGTTGCGCAAGAAAGAAATTGCACAAGTAGAAGGTAAGATACATTGGAGCTTGATGATGTTGTTGTGTGTGCTTATACGAAAGCGTTCGAATGGCTAACAGAAAAACTTCGAGTGCTACAACTGTCGCGCACGTCTGAGGCAGATCGGCTGTTCTACAATCGTCTTGCCGAGCGAGAAACAAATGTTCGTAGAAGATGTTTGGTACGGTAATAGCTCAATGTTTCTAATTGGGCTACGGTGGTGTGGTGTGCGCAGCTTATTCTGGAGGAAGTGCTCATCGATGACATATACGACCTTGCTGCGGGCGTCTTTAATGAGGAAGAAGAAAAATCTCGCAATAAGGAGTTGCCTCCAGAATTACTTGAAATTGTCGAAGATGCGTTGCATGCAGGCCCCATGGAGGAGATTGTCATCACGAAATACAATGTTGACATTACGCGCAATCATCTGCAATGCTTATTGCCCCTGGAATGGCTCAACGATGAGGTTAGTTTTTGTAAGGCTGCTGCAAGGATGTTGGCTGCTTTATTTCTTACGACGATAATCTATCATGACTAGGTGATCAATTTCTACTTCCAGTTGATGAGCGATCGCGACGAAGCGTTGGTGAAGGCTGGGGTACTACAGAAACGAAGTCACTTTTTCAACTCGTTTTTCTACTCAAAATTGTCGGAGAATAATTACAATTTTATCAATGTCCGCCGATGGACGAGGAAGGTAAGGTTGCATAAAACTAGCCCCAATTGTTGCAACTGGAGTCAATGACTGTGTTATTGATTGCTTCTAGATTGACCTGTTTGCCATGGACAAGATTTTTATGCCCATCAATGTCGGCAATGTATGTGTTTTCATCAATTGCTGATGAGTCCAAACAATCTAGACGAACGTGCTGACCAGTCATTCACTATTTCACGCAGATACATTGGTGCATGGCTGTCATCTTCATGACAGAGAAACGCATCCAATATTACGATTCCATGCACGGAAGCGGTGCCGCATGCATCAACATTCTAATGAAGTAGGCTGCAGGTTTTGACTTTAGCGAATCGGTTCGCTATCAATTACTGACGGCACTTGTCCCTAGGTATCTACATGACGAGTCAGAACACAAGAAGAAGACAAAATTTGACGATCAAGGCTGGGAGCTGGTGGAGACCACATTTGACACACCATTGCAAACCAATGGATCCGACTGCGGCGTCTTTTCGTGCATGTTCGCGGACTACCTCTCTCAGAACCTGGTATGTCTTGCCATCTTATCTCGGTTATTGAACGCATCTAATTGGTCGTTTGACTGTTGCTTGCTCCAGCCGCTCTCCTTTACGCAGAAAGACATTTCTTTCCATAGACATCGCATGGTGCTCCACGTAACCCGAGGTTACATTCCACTCGAAGAAGAAGGACTATAGACGATGGCTTTTGCTGGTTGCCAGCGTGCTCATCAGCTTGATAGCATTGGCTCAGCTAGAAAAGCATCATAACATAGCCTAGTTCAGCTCAAGGGCAAGCAAAGACAGCAACAAGCCCTGTGTGTGTGTTGTCACGTGTTAGCTGGTTTATTAATGACGGTGGGTCCCTCTCTCTTCGCCCTCATATATACGTGCAGTGAACAATCTGCGCGTCGCTGTCTGGCTTAGAGTTGTGTAATTACTTAATCGTGAAGCCCTCACTACGGAGGCAAGCCTTGTGCGCCTCGATGATGTCCTTGCAGTTCTCTTCGCCGTTGCTGACGACGCACAAATCACGCGCCTGCTTGGTGGTCGGACATGAACAGCAGATCTTCTTGCCGGACTTGCCCAGCATCGGTCCCTCCGTCACTTTAGCGGTTAACCCGTTCTCGGCCATTGCTATTTCAGGGTTCGTGTGGTGGTGGCTATTCAGTTCTGTGAACGAAAGCAGCGCGTCTGCGACCCGGTCAGCAGCACTACCGTAAATTTCATAGCTGGATAAAACTCTGGCATCTTATATTATAAGATATAGAGGCGCACGCTAATCGTTGTAGTCCACGTCGGGAAGAGAAGGATAACTCGGCACCTTGCATCGACGCACTGTCATTGATCGTAGCAACTTCATTAACATCCAAGTCTTAGATTTCAGCAAGGTTGTACACACGAGAGTAGACTTATACTACGATCTGCTGAGATTATGCCCTTGTTCCAGTGATCTGCTCAGAAATGAATAAACCCTTTTCAAACAAATATTTGATCAATTCAGTGAGGTAAGAATGGACATAAAAAACTCGAGCTGATGTACCGGTAGCGAATTTTCTCGAACCAGGAGGATGCTTGCGTATAGCGAGAAGGTGTATAATTCTCCACTTACACCGCCAGACGGATGTCAAGCACGAGGACATCCACAGCGCAAACAACACCAATGAAACTTCGACCTCACAATGAGCACAAACTGCAGATAGGAAGAATTCAGCAAAGACTGCGTGTTGACCGAACGCGACCCTCTAGGTCAACACGACTTCCAACGCAGCGCTCATGCACCGAAGCAGATCTAAACGAATGCCTGGCATCTGGCTAATCTTCACTCGCTTCGATTTGTAAAGAACGATCTACGTTTTCCCGACCACACTGACGAATTCTTATTGTTGTTCGGCCAACTTTTTAAACGCGTCTCATTGCACAGAAGAATCTCGATTTGTGAGAAAACATCGTGTATATTTGTCACACAGAGCACAACACGGAATCGAGAACATCTCTGACCTTACCGGATACTCTCAACACAATCAAGAACTCATGAGCACTTTACTGAGCACCCCTGACGATGCGTGCTGATCGCTTTAAGAAGACATGATAACGATCTCGCTAAGAGGCAAAATTAAAAGAAAGAAACTATATGAAAGCAGTCATGCAACGCGCGATAGTACAGACGAGACGGATGTGATGGAAGTGCTGCATATGGGAGTCACAGATTTTTCTTACTCATGATTGAAACAATGAGCGATTTCAATTATATTGCTTTCTCTTTTCAGCTCAGCTTCATTTCTACTAATTGAGATCTAAATTATAACTACCGATAGCAATAGCTGACCAATA
This sequence comes from Pseudoperonospora humuli, assembly GCA_003991265.1. Classification (NCBI taxonomy): domain Eukaryota; phylum Oomycota; class Peronosporomycetes; order Peronosporales; family Peronosporaceae; genus Pseudoperonospora; species Pseudoperonospora humuli. The sequence continues at coordinate 32,386 of NQFO01002677.1, forward strand.
ACTTCTTCTTAGGAATAAATGTCCCGCGAAGTTACGCGAAAACCATCATATGGCTGGCTTCAAGAGTTCGACTGCGCGGAACGAAGATCTGAACAAACAGTACCTAGAGTACAAGAGGAACTTGGTAGCGATACTCCTGGAGCAGCGTCTACAGTTCTACAAACAGGGATCGTTTCTCGTAAGCACATGGCTCGCGTGGCGGCTGATGTGATAGCAAGTGAATGAGTCCGACGGAGAGTGAGAAGAGGATACGAAGACTGGGGCAGACGCCATTGGATTAGGGCGAATCGATGATTCGGAAACGTTGCGCCCTGATCACCGTTGGCGTAGTGCTACGAGAACATTTGACAGCGCGACATCAAGTTATCGAGCGTTGGTCTCGTGTACAAGCATTTTGGTCGCGAGGTCGTTCAGGTGCTGACCGTTTCCACCACGCTGGATGAAGAGTATTGTAATCTATCGGCTTGTTGTGAAGCAGTGCTACGTGAAAGCGATATCTGTGACGAGACAAAGGAAAGTTGGCGGCTTGCGATCGCTCGAAGGGCAAATTGCTGGAGCTACTGTCCTTGTGCGAGAATCTTCAACTCAAATGTGTTGTACCGCTTGCCCATACCGTGCTACTAAAGAGCAAGGTTATTGCAGCGCTAGTTGTCGCAAGGAGCAGCGACTATATGAGTGAAGCGCAAGTCATAGCTCGTGTAATTGAGAATACTCCGCGCCAATTAGTGCAGAACGAGGAATTAGTTCATGAAAACTGTGACCGTATCCTGCTAGACCCGCCTTGTTCAGCGCTCGGCATGCGTCCACGGTTGCTTCACGCAGGCGATAATCAATCTGGCCGAGTACACCAACATGCAGCGCAATTTTTCGTATATGGGACAAGGAATATTGCAATTTTGTCAGCATTTATTGTGTGAGGAGCTTTCTAGATAGGAAAGGGAAGTTACTGGCCAGCTATTGCCATATTTTATATTTCAATTAGTACAAATTGAGCCAAAAAGAAAAAGCAATTTAATAGAGATCGTCCATCGATTCAATCATGAGAAGAAAAATCTGCGAGATAACAATGCATCTTCGAAACAGTATTGATGACAACGATTTATGACGATACGCAGATCGACAAGAGCTGTCAAGTTTTCGCTGGGATCAACAAAATTCGGCGCATGTTGAAGGAGACATGGAAAGGAGGCTGAGCTATGTCGCGTCGTCAAAACGTCCCACTCGTTGTTGGCGCGGGTAGAGTCCTAAGTGTAGCGATGTCATAAAGCGCGCAAACGACGTACGGATCGATGTCGTCGTCATCTTTATCGAAATAGCTCGCAATCACATCAAAGTGCAGCGCATCCAAGACGCTGCAATACTCATCGGTGGTCTTTGAAGGCGTCATGCTTGCTGCAACACGTATGTTGGGCGTACCGCGTTATATATTGCGCGGGATTGAATAATACGAATCCCCGTCGCAGTATGCGCTCATTTTTATCCATCTTCAAATAAGGAAGGAGTAAAACCGGTTTTTATGTCTGCCAAACGATACTTGGCGCACCAAAAACTGAACAATTTTTGGTCCCAGCAGCTCATGTACGAATCGGTACCACGTCACACTTTGCATTCGCTCAAAGTCGTTTTTCTTCTTGAACACCTAACCGAAAAACGAGCAAAAACAACAACCCACTGATGGTAGATTCATCCATATGACTAATCCTGCCTTCAACTAAGGGTCCGTCCTGCATTTGTCGTCGATTCTGGCGGGAAGCGAGGACTAATGAGGAATCATCCTTACGTTAGACGGCACCGGCTGGGGCGTGCAGTGGACTTTGTGACTAGACCGTACTCCAAAAAGGGTCTGGCATTCTAAGCTCAATTCATCCAAAGCGCGCTAGATACGAAGTAGAAATAGTGCCGAACAAGAAGAGAGTCCGGGCGCTCTCGCTGTTTCCTGTGTCCATGCGTACACAAGAGCGCACATCAAGATCAATGCAACTGCTCTATATGGGCTTTATGCGCGTGTCAAGATGCAAGTCGAGGGCTACAACTAGATGGACGGTGATGCGAAACGCTTTTTACATCTTTCAGTTTGAGACCGTGCACGAGAAGTATTGTGAGTTCATGGAGCTGTCTGTAGAAGAAAAGTCCGAGTCGCTACTCGCCTCTTTGCAAACCAAGCCATGAGCGACGGATACAGTGCGCCAGATTTGCTGTTTCAACCACAGACGGAGAGTGAGAAAAAGTAGAGCAAAAAGCCTTTTCAGTATCCTGTGCTTTCTCCTGATTCCGTGTCAGACAAAATTCCGGGGTGTCGGCTCTGTGTACTGCTATGTGCTGGCTTTTCGCTCACAGCAAGGAGGCGCTATGAAAGAAGGTGAGAGGCGGAAGGAGAAGAAGAAGAAGAACAAGCAAGAAGGAAAAGGAGGATTGCCCGGACTGGATATACTGATCTCCGCTACATAAGCGTAGTAACAAGTGCGATATTGTGCAAGTGTGACACTGAAGGAGTACCGTCACACGGCTATCTTCAAGCAACGTATTGCTTGGAACAAGAGCCTGAAGAGATAGCATCCGGAGTACGAGAAAGTCCTTGCAGGAGGAGCTACACGAGGTGCCTGTAGCGACTGCAGTGCTTCTGAAACAACGTGACGTCCTTGCTGAACTTTAGCACGGACCGGTCGTTTCTCAAGTGGATGCTCGTCCGCAAACGCATGGCTCGTGTGGCGGTTGATGCGATCGTGAAGCGCATTGTTCCGACGGTGAGTGGCAAGACTGCGTGACAAGACTGCGTGACGTACGGAGACTGGAGCAAGCGCGATGGCATCAAAGGACACGTGCTCAGCCCGGTGAAAGGGCTGAAACAGGTGCTGCACAAGCACGCGATGGTGGCATTTATGGACAAGTTCATGACAAGCAGGCTCTGCTTGCAGTGCTATCAGATGCTTTCGTCTGTCAAATGT
>NQFO01002684.1:0-10114 GCA_003991265.1 Pseudoperonospora humuli
GTTAGTTCGATCCTATTAAAGCAGCCGTCATGTCCTGATAAGAACCAAGAAACGGAGATCAATGCCGAATCGACATCGTCTCACCGACGACGACAACAAACGCAAACGATTGCTTCGAAAGTATGGTTGGCGCAGTGTCTTTTCTTGGAGAAAAGGGTAGAAAAGCGCGTGCAAGACGAGACTCGAAGTCAAAGCCGACTGAGTATGACGTCGTGGGCGTGGATGGTCGAGAGGCAGTACATTGAACATTCATATATTTCGAAATATTACATACTTGGCACGCAGATGCTTGCGTGCACCCTTGAGGAAGTATGGAAGCTCTTCGCAAGAGTTCAGCGTCTATGCGGTCATCACGGGCAACTCTTCTATCGCACGTGCGACATCCGAACACAATCTCCTCTGTCTCCTCTACTGGACGAGGGATCTGCCGTATTGATTTGACGTGTCGTTTACAAATACTGTTATGCATCCTGTGATTACATCACACCGATCTGATGTGAAGCTCTCATTGATCTATGCAATTGTCGGTGATGCATTACGTGCGGAGACCGACGACGGTTTGGAAATGCGAAAATTAAGAAGAAGAGACGACGCCCAGACCCTGCAAATCTACTGAGGGGCCTCTGGAGTCCGGCTCTAACAGTGCCAAAGCGGTCAAGAAGGAATAGCTGCGTGCATGGCAAACCCACGCAGTGTGCAAGCGCCTGCCAAGATTGAGGCTGCGATAGCCAACCAATACTAAGGCGGTGAGGCTAGGAAACAAGACCATCATGCAAAAAAAGATGCCTCAGATATTGCTACAAATACAATTCAGCTACTTGGAGCAAGCGAAAGAGGCTCTTTCCGCACTAGGCGCACGTTTCTCGAATAAGCTTGTCGTGATGCCGCTGTGAGTGAAGCTACCTTAATAATTGTTATTGAGAACTCGAACTCTGAGGAAGAATTGGCTCCGTAAAACAGCAAAGACCTCGACGAATGTCAAATTGCTTGGGCACAAACTTCCTCGATGCTGCGCCTCCTCCGGCTTATACTAGAGACCAGCTGCACGCAGGTTGTGAGAGTCCACTGTTTGTTGTCATTCATCTTCATTTCTTTTCGAGGAGGATTTTAGCCTTCGCAAGATGACAGGAAATCTTAACGGACTGCATCCTAGCACAATTACCGCCAAAAAGCGGCGTCATCAAGGCCCGGAACATGTTAGGTGCTCGGATACTATTTGGCGAATGAGCTCGAAGGATTGCTCACCCCCAACAACTTGATCTTCAAATTGTCGTCCTCTTACTCGCTGTACGAGCGTTCTAAATAAGCGGCCACTCATGGAGGAAGCAGTTTTGCGCTAGAGATGTCCTTGGCTAAAGAAGATAAAATATCAGCGATGCAGTATTATGCGAGGATACGAAAAAGTGGACAGACAATTAGCTCGATAACTTCCATGTTCGCACCAAAGATGTCATTTTGTCTCCTAACTTTTCCAGCAGTTGGATTCAGTGGTTCTCATGAGACCAGGTCCGAGAGACAAGGTGCGTCGGGTGGCCTTAATTCTTTATTTTCCATGGCAAGACGCAAACGGTCAAGTAAAGCGTTGAAGAAGGCGAAGTTGCAGAGCGCGACAAAGCAAAACCAACAAGAAGACGAGCAGATGAAAGACGACGTAAATTTGACCAAGAAGAGTTACCACAAGCAGACATGGAAACAAGCAAGTCCTTGCTTCAAACATCAAAGTAGCAATGGAAGTTGCCAAACTTCAGCGCCGATGGAGCCATCGCTGACAATTGAACGCGACGAATTCCTGCGTTTCCAAAGCGCTGATCGACTAGCTGAGAGAGTGTTTAACACCGCTAAGTGTCGGCCGGTGCAGCTGAAATTGAATTGCGCGAAGCGTGGCGAAGAAATACGTGATGCCTTGCTTAAACAATTCCATCGCTGGCCTGAGATGAAGATTTCACACGCAGTAGAACAATACCTCGGACTCAGCCAGATGGCTGATAAGCAATGTCGCGACCAAGTCAAGCTATACATCGAGGAGCTTCGTGAAAAGCTACACATAGGTGCAAACGCTCTGTTTTGGCAACCGATGCTGCTTCCAGAGCCCATATCAAGACAGGAAGTTCGAGAAGTGTTGTCGATGTTATTGGAAGAACTCAAAAGTGTTGACGGTGTCTACGAGCAATTAATGAAAGACAACGAGCGAGCTTGGGACATTTTAACGCTACCTTTGAAGCTAGAGCCATTGCTCAAAGGTGTATGTACGTTGATATTTTACGGACACGAGATCGCAGCAAATGAGGCGATGTCAATGTTAATAATGTTTGCGGAGCAACATTTGTCCAGACAATTGAAGGCCTCGGCTCCCATAGGCTTATCTGTCCTCACATCTGTGGGCACTCTTGCTCCACAAGAAGTCACAAGCTTATGTAAGCTTCCAGATGCATTTCGCCAGCAATTTTTGCAATCATTCTCGAAGCTAGTATTGAATTGGTGTCTGGTTGTCGATCAAGTACTGAATGTTCTGGGGAGGCATCTTGCAAGCAGATGGATATTGTGCGAGCAAGCTCCTATTAAGGAAAAGCTGAAGAACACGATTGAAAATGATCTCCAATGTGAATTTGCACGACTCAGTCACGTGTTGGCGACAGACCAATTGTATGCGATAAGAAAAGCGAGATCAAGTACCGACGAAAAGCGCCTGGAAGTGAGTGTTTCATGCGACTGTTTTATGTTGCTTGTGCAACTAAGCTGTGGCAATAACTAGATGTAGTGGTATGTCGACTCCGTTAGCGTAAGCTAGTAAACCTCTACGCGTACTTTCATCATGTTGTCAGCTGTCGTTTCTTGCACAACTAGCGTCTCTAATGTCAAGCACGCTGATTACCGCATCGGTGCTTACAATGCATCTCTGCAGTAAGTCAACTGTTGATTCGCGTACTGAAGATAAGGGACCAATTCTTTGATCCACGAACATTGAATATCGATCGCCGTAGCGTATCAGAGGCCGTTTTATTCCTCATTTGGAAACCTTTGCAGCTAGAGCCATAGTAAATCTCTTTTGCAAATAATCATCACGTCAGGCAAGGCCACGGAAAAACTGCCCTGAATTAAGAGATCCCCTAATTGTGATAGCAGGGCTCCATAACCATCTTTTTGGTTGTAAGGTACGAGAGACCACTTCTCGATCTCCCCGCCAACCCCATAAACACCTCCTCCCCATTGCAGTTGGCTTCACTGGTAGTACTTGTTGGCCGGGTTCAGCTATCATGGTCATTACGACACGCAACAGGCTTCCAGACTCAAGGCCTGCGGAGGAAGAAAATCAGTCTTTACCAGAAGCTCAGGTACTGAGCTGTATACTGAGACAGCCACGCTTTGTGCCTATCACCCGACACACCCACCTGTGCAATAACCTAAGCCCCGCAGCCAACTGGCCAGCCTAATTTCAAGCGGAAGCGTGAAGAAGACGTGCCCCACTTTACGTGGAGACGCTGTGCCGCATTCACGGCCACGACATTTCCAGCGATTGGAGGCACTGCGATAAAAGACCCTGCGTCCCGATGGTTTCGCTATTGAGCATCAAGGACGCTAGCTGAATCGAATACATGGGCGCAATTCACCCTGGATGCGCTCACATACTTTGAAACCTCCAGCTACCGAGCCGTGCTGCGCCAGAAGCTTCGCCAATTACTTCAAGTTGACAGCATCAAGGACTCCAATCGCAAGTACTCGGCGCTATCTTTTATGTGGAATGTAGGAGCGAAGTGGACCAAGTCAGCCACTACTGCGACGGACTTAAGCTTGCTACTTTAGCCTACGGAACACAAAAATGCTGATCGAAGCGATGAGCCAAGCTATAAAGTACGAAGTGTCCAACTTTAGTAGTAATCGTAAGGTCAGCCGTGAGCATCCAGAATTGAGCATGGCTAACGTGAAAAGCGAAAACGAAATTGCTGTTAGACAAGAAGCTATTCAGCAAACACTCGTTCAAGATCGGTCGCAACGTGTCTGCAAAGCAAAGCAAGGGAGGCTTTATCTGTTCTCTATGCAAAAGCCTGGTCTCTTCAAGCGTGATTGCAAGAAGCTGAAGAGCGAGCTGAGAAACGATCAGCTATACTTGTGCACCGAAGCTCTAGATGTTGGCCAAGGGGGATCTCGAGGCTCATGGAGTAATATTATTGAGCTATAAGTAAGTGTCAAACACACATCGGTGTGGTGGAGTAGGTTATATCTGCAGTCCCACTGTCAGACTGTAAATTAAGTGTTCTTCGATCATCTAGACTCGACTATCGCACTACGGTTTATATACAATGCAAAGATTGTTTACAGGTTCCAACATGGCCTTTCATTTGACACTCATAGTTTTGTATGGCCTTGCCTGACGTCCTTGTTAAAATGATAATAATTAGCAAAAAGGGGTATGTTTCCAGCCAATAACGATTGTGTCGTCGCACAGCAGATGTAACGTGGCTTCGTTTACAGTAGAGAATTCTTCATTAGTCCTCGCCACGACAGGTCCCTCCTCGACTGGTGAGCCCAAAGTTGCTTTTACTTGAAGTCAGTATGCTCGCCTCACAACCAAAAACTCGCATATTCTTGACACTTGGCTTGGGCTTGTAGAACACTTCAATTGAAGTCTTACGCACGACCTCATACAATGTTGCTTTACCTCAGACACACTGTAAGAGGGCACTGTTCACAACAGTCCCTCAAACACGGCACACACGCTTGTGCGCTCGAAGGAAGCGTTACCAACTTTGAGGGAAGAAGACTTGATCATTTGATGGTAAAGTGGCAACTGAACTAGAATGCTGTTATGGTTCCTGTCGCTACTACTAATTAGTCTCAAGGGCTCCTACTGGTTTTATAAATAAAACCTACACATGCCTGGAACTCGTTTGTTGAGCCAAAGTGAGATATTCACGGTACGACATGATCGATTCTGATACCAAGACGATTGATAGACAGGGCAACAGCGTTGCCCTGTCAATCACTGCTTCTGCTGCTACTGCAAATGCTAGCTACACAACTTGGATGAGGAGTGATCATAGTAGCCACAAGTAGAATTGTATTGAGACGCATTCTTGTGCTTCTCGGTCTGTGTGTCAGTGTGTCTGTTTGTCTGTCCTTCAATACATCCTTCGCTTTGAGATGCTGTAGAAGCGTGCAAAACAATGGTATGTAGGGAATGTTGGAGGAGTGGACGTCAAGTTGAAGTGGCAGTACTGAAAGGGATGACACGAGGGACCAAGCTAATAACGGGTGCGACAATTCAAATGGAAACGGATAGGCTTTGCATGTTGATGCATTTTAGGAACAAGAGATAGCTCAGTTTCAAACCAGATAAACGGTGAACAAGTTGGGAAACTTTGTTAAGCTGATATTAAGCGTGTTCGTGCAATAGGAAACTGTTGCCCTGTCTATCAATCGTCTTGGTATCAGAATCGATCATGTCGTACCGTGAATATCTCACTTTGGCCCAACAAACGAGTTCCAAGTTTGATTGGTTTCTATCTTGCCTCCTATGATTTAATTGGCTCAAATAATTTGGTAGGATCACTATTTGTGATGCGATGTATAGTATCTGCAAACTACGCGTGTCAGTGGTAAATCCTCCTTTTTACCATAGCGCAGCATGTTTTGCCAAATAGTGTTGCAAAACTTTCGATCCACAACAAGGAGATGCTTCACGAGACACAGAAGAACGCAATGGCGAGCGCATACGTATCAATCAAACTGAGTGGATCTTGTCATCGATTGACAGAGGTTTCTTTTACTGTATTTTTGTCATTGTTGGTCGGTATATACCGGAGGATATTTTTTTGCTTGATTAATATCTAGCTCGTATTCTAAGATGGTCCTAATTCCTTTGAACATTAAAGTCCGGTCGCTATTTCGCGGGTCTCACTCTGGCGAAGGTCACTTCTCTTTTCTCATTCTGAGAGAGGGATGGCAAATCGCCCAACACGAGAGAAAGCGGCCATTAGCGTATGAGCCTGAAGATTGGAAAAAGGAAGGACGAAAAAGGAAAAAGGCAAAGAAGCGATGGATCTATCAACCGCGCTATCGTACACAAATGTTGCCCCTCAAGTACACTGACTTGACACTTCGTGTATTGCCTTTCCGTATTTACACATAGTCGTATGCTTTGATCTGTAGTTGGCGGAGACGCTATCGCACGTCAATATTACTGAACACGACCCAGCTATCATCCTGAATTGGGATCTCGAGGCATTGCAACAGTTTGTGGCGAGGGAAATCTTCATTGATGGCGCTCCGAATGCACCCGCGAGACCAAGATGGCTTAGGACATTCCCTCCAACTATTGCCTCGTTTACGGATGACATTGTGACGTTTCTTGAGGAAGCCGCGGGTGGTCGATTCGGGATTGTTATGCTTGCTCCGAACGATATGGATCAATACGCAAATGTCTGGGAGCTGGTCAGAGACCTCGAACGCGAACCATTCATGCAAGCAAGTTTTGCTGCAGCGCCACCAGCCCAGCGCTTTGCTTGGACCGGCTATTTGCTGGACAATCGTCGGTTGCTGCAACCACTCGAACAAGCACGTCGTCTTCCAGAACCGCCATTACGTCAGATATTTGGGGGATTGCGTCCTCGACAATAAGTGAGAAGAGTTTGGATAGGTTTAACTGCTTTTACATTTGAGCACTTTTGACGATTGCGCTGAACATAATTAGAAACTGATGCTCAAATCCGTCCGCTCATCCTCCGCATATAAGAGCATCTAACGTACCCCTAGACACCCTTACAGACAGCGGTATTGTACCATATAGTACCTCGTGGCGATTGGGGAAGAGTAGGTATTGACGAACATCGTGCAGTGTGCGACGGCGGAGCTACGCACTGTACTGATGGCAAAAATGGATGGATATAAGACTGATTACCTACAGCGTGCAGAGAAACTCGCACATTTTATCAAGTCTGGAAGTTGGAATCAAGAACCAGAAACTTGGGTAAGGAAGTGATCGGCACTGTGGGCGAACGACGGAGAAAGACACGCGCCGCTGCTACGAATGCAAGAAAAGGAGGGAGGGTATGGTGGATCTCACGCTCGCTTTAAACGAGAACAAGGAGCAAAGCGGTGAGGTCTGGATCTTTTGGACAGCGGCTCCAACAAGCACCTTGTCAGGAACGCGTACTGGCGAAGTCCTGCACAGATTCATGTGTGCAGCCAAACGGCGAACCCCTGCTCATTACAAAGAAGGGCACGCTCACACTGCGGGTTGAAGCGTGTGAAGGATAAAAGACCAGATGGTGAAGCTCATGGAAGTCTTCTACTCAGAGAAGGTCAAGCACAATCTGGTCTCGCACGACAGGCTTGGTTTCACGCTCACAATTGTAAACGGTATGTGTATTGCGACTTTCGTGGACGGGAAACATCTGGCGTTTGATGTGATGTTGGAGAAGAACGTGCTCGTAATGCATGGAAGCGTCGTGAAGATGCGCGAGACGCCCGCGGGTGTAATAATGGCTGCTTAGAGGTAAGCCGAGTTTCGTGATGGGTTTACTTCTCACGGACAGGACAGTTCTGCCAAGCTTTGGGCGCCTTGAAGCCGTTCCTTGCTTCGTTTCCTGCGATTGAAGTCGTCCCTTGTTCTTGTATGAAATTTAGCCTTACGGTCGATCTCCAAGGTCTTCTAGCTCGCGAGCTTGGACAGCACTCACACTGGACTTCGTAGCAGGCAAATGAAAAGCCATCTCATTTTTTAGTCATCTGGGGAGGCAGTTGAGGAGGACCTTGCACTTCTTGTGGTGCCGTCTTCCTCCGAGAACAAGGCCTTCAATACATTTGCCTTCACTATCGTCACATCAATGTCGAACTTGGTCATCGACATCACTGACTGAAACTGGAGCAACTCATCCATGTTCAAAAGTGCAGGCGGCTTGGCTTGGCCCGCTCGTTTCGTAGGTGCGGCCGGTATTTACCTTGGCCTCAACGTTAAGCCCGTATTTTTTGTCTGCTGAGTCGCAGCAGTGGAAGGAGACGAGTCCGTCGACTTCGTTCCGTTGTTCATGTCGTTCCTTTGAGCATTTAAGGTAACTTTCAGCGATTTACGGAGTGCTGGTAGAAACTTGGTCGCACACCTTCACTGCACTATGAAGCTGCCGGTCTAGAGCCTACCAACCTCTTAATCTTATACAACATCAGCCTCAGCTAGGACCATCCTCAGTGGCCAGCCCGGTGAATGGTGAGGTATTGAGGGCTATCGCTTCAGTACAGTATCTCGCCGCAGCTCAGTTTTAGCTGCACCGGCCGACACTTAGCGGTGTTAAACACTCTCTCAGCTAGTCGATCAGCGCTTTGGAAACGCAGGAATTCGTCGCGTTCAATTGTCAGCGATGGCTCCATCGGCGCTGAAGTTTGGCAACTTCCATTGCTACTTTGATGTTTGAAGCAAGGACTTGCTTGTTTCCATGTCTGCTTGTGGTAACTCTTCTTGGTCAAATTTACGTCGTCTTTCATCTGCTCGTCTTCTTGTTGGTTTTGCTTTGTCGCGCTCTGCAACTTCGCCTTCTTCAACGCTTTACTTGACCGTTTGCGTCTTGCCATGGAAAATAAAGAATTAAGGCCACCCGACGCACCTTGTCTCTCGGACCTGGTCTCATGAGAACCACTGAATCCAACTGCTGGAAAAGTTAGGAGACAAAATGACATCTTTGGTGCGAACATGGAAGTTATCGAGCTAATTGTCTGTCCACTTTTTCGTATCCTCGCATAATACTGCATCGCTGATATTTTATCTTCTTTAGCCAAGGACATCTCTAGCGCAAAACTGCTTCCTCCATGAGTGGCCGCTTATTTAGAACGCTCGTACAGCGAGTAAGAGGACGACAATTTGAAGATCAAGTTGTTGGGGGTGAGCAATCCTTCGAGCTCATTCGCCAAATAGTATCCGAGCACCTAACATGTTCCGGGCCTTGATGACGCCGCTTTTTGGCGGTAATTGTGCTAGGATGCAGTCCGTTAAGATTTCCTGTCATCTTGCGAAGGCTAAAATCCTCCTCGAAAAGAAATGAAGATGAATGACAACAAACAGTGGACTCTCACAACCTGCGTGCAGCTGGTCTCTAGTATAAGCCGGAGGAGGCGCAGCATCGAGGAAGTTTGTGCCCAAGCAATTTGACATTCGTCGAGGTCTTTGCTGTTTTACGGAGCCAATTCTTCCTCAGAGTTCGAGTTCTCAATAACAATTATTAAGGTAGCTTCACTCACAGCGGCATCACGACAAGCTTATTCGAGAAACGTGCGCCTAGTGCGGAAAGAGCCTCTTTCGCTTGCTCCAAGTAGCTGAATTGTATTTGTAGCAATATCTGAGGCATCTTTTTTTGCATGATGGTCTTGTTTCCTAGCCTCACCGCCTTAGTATTGGTTGGCTATCGCAGCCTCAATCTTGGCAGGCGCTTGCACACTGCGTGGGTTTGCCATGCACGCAGCTATTCCTTCTTGACCGCTTTGGCACTGTTAGAGCCGGACTCCAGAGGCCCCTCAGTAGATTTGCAGGGTCTGGGCGTCGTCTCTTCTTCTTAATTTTCGCATTTCCAAACCGTCGTCGGTCTCCGCACGTAATGCATCACCGACAATTGCATAGATCAATGAGAGCTTCACATCAGATCGGTGTGATGTAATCACAGGATGCATAACAGTATTTGTAAACGACACGTCAAATCAATACGGCAGATCCCTCGTCCAGTAGAGGAGACAGAGGAGATTGTGTTCGGATGTCGCACGTGCGATAGAAGAGTTGCCCGTGATGACCGCATAGACGCTGAACTCTTGCGAAGAGCTTCCATACTTCCTCAAGGGTGCACGCAAGCATCTGCGTGCCAAGTATGTAATATTTCGAAATATATGAATGTTCAATGTACTGCCTCTCGACCATCCACGCCCACGACGTCATACTCAGTCGGCTTTGACTTCGAGTCTCGTCTTGCACGCGCTTTTCTACCCTTTTCTCCAAGAAAAGACACTGCGCCAACCATACTTTCGAAGCAATCGTTTGCGTTTGTTGTCGTCGTCGGTGAGACGATGTCGATTCGGCATTGATCTCCGTTTCTTGGTTCTTATCAGGACATGACGGCTGCTTTAATAGGATCGAACTAAC
>NQFO01002695.1:0-30187 GCA_003991265.1 Pseudoperonospora humuli
CATTGTCCTAAAGATCCAAACAGAATGATATCATTCGTTCATTAAAGCCTTTCGTCGATACCACATCCACTACGCCGGCACGCCTCGACATGGATTGTCAACCAATGATAACACACCTTGATGTCCGCTCAAGTACGCTAGAAATTCTCTCTCTCTTCTTCCTCATTCCAGAATCGGAGAAGAGATGGCTAAGCTCTTCTGCCGTTTTGTCGGTAAAGCTGGCAACGCTATCCCTGTCGATGTCAGAGAAAATGAGACGGTTGGAAACTTAACCAGAAATTTCGCTGCAAACGCACAATATGCGAAGACGGCGGACGGTGCATGGCTGCCGTCGAATGATCCTGATGTGGTTGCTATGCGAAGTGGAGCTGTTTCTGAAAAGGTGCAGAGCCTGCTAAACATACAAATCGATCCAGCAGAAGAGATTGCCGATGTCTTTGTACCATGCTCCGCAGAAGAAGCAGATCCACGTGCTGGTGGTGGTTCCGGAGGGAGCTGGAGGTTCAGAGAGCGAGGCATCCAAAATGGATCAACTCGTCGAAAAGGTTGACAAGATGTACGAGCAGACTGTGCTGGGCGAAACAAGCGAGTTCGACGCCTCTGACTGAATTAAATGTTCGGTTGTAAGCTACCCGCGCGGCTCGGTTCGCTACTGGGGACCTGACGCATGCTGCACCGTTCAGGTGGGAGAGCATTAGCGATGAACGTGGGCAGAATATCGCGCTCGCCGAGGAACAGCAACGTGAACGATATCGCGCGTATGTGGAAATCAACATCGGTGATGTGCTCACGAGGATCAGGCTTTGCGTGTACGGTTTGGAAAAAGAGAAAGATAGCCTCAAGGCTGAAATACCTGGTCATGACATCGAGCTTATTGGACGCACGGACATGAACATACTGTGTGATATCGTCTTGGAGAACCCGCTCGACTTGGGGATTCTGCCTGGAGTGAGATTGCTCATCGAAGTGAAGAGAAAAATGAAAGAACGCGCCATCTCTCAGACTTGGTCAGAATTGATAGCCCTGGATGTTCTCATCGATGAACCCGTGATGGCACTTTTGACCGACTTGACTGGTCATTGGCAGTTTTTCTAGGTCTCCGATACGATCACCAATCACGGTAATATCCGATCAGTGACTCTACGTGACCCCAGTGAGGCGTTCGCGGTGATTGGGACTCTACTTAATCAGCCACCGACTGCTGGCGCAGAGATCAGCCTTCCGTGCTTTCAAGAACCTGTGAAGCGACAAAAGCTATCTTAGGTCTTGCCCTCAATCGCAGAGGCTAGTGGCAGCGACATCCGTGAGTCCATCGAGCGACACTATGACATCACCAGTATGCTAGGTCCCGACATTGAGATGGCGCGTTCTGTGGCTCTACAGGTCACTCGATCTATTCCCACGATAAGTTATTTCAGCTGATTCTTGCTTCGGCTTGATGCATTAGTAGTTTTTTCATCCTAATAAATATAAAGCTAGTAATATATAAAGATGATGTACTCTCCTGAGCAATGCCAAGCTACTAAGGATCGCATCAATGCAGCGCAGAAGCGCTTCTACCAGCGCACCTGCGAAGCTCGTTTATGGTATCAGATATGAATAGGAGCAGCCGAACCTGAACTTAGCAAGTCTAAAAGCGAACTTGGCAAATCTGAAACCGAACCTATCTAACTAATTGTTTTTCTCGAATAGAAAGTCAATTCCAATATAGTCAATGAAATTCGCTATTAGCCTCCAAAAGATATGAGCCGAACAGTCATCTCATAATATTTTGTAAAATGACCAAGTTATAATGTCGATCCTGATACAAGGTCAGATAATTATAAAGTCATATCTACGGAGAATAGTATAGCCAAGCATAAAGCTCTTTTTCATGAGATGAGCTTCTGTTTTTGTTGATCAAGCGCAGATTGTCTTGTTGCTTCCAGAAGTCAGGCACATTCTGAAGCCACCTATGAGATATTTGAACTTCCCAGAACGCATCTTCTTGTGATCCAAGATTTTCTCAGCCTCAAGAATGTCGCCTCAGCATCGGTTGTCTCTGCTTTAACAATTTTGAGATCGTTCGGCGGCTTGTAGAGGGTATGGCCATTCTTGGAACGAATTTGAACTCGGTGTCCATCGACTCCGACGATCGTATAGACAGCTTTGCTTCATTGCGCGGCTTCTTTATCAAATGTCTGCTCCTGAGTCGATATAACACGTTTGACTCGACCTCAAACTCCTCCTCAATATTTTCAGCTTCCACCTGATTATGAATGAGATCCTTATCCATAACTTTGCCTTTTGCTTCATGCCAATCGAGCGATGAAATGTGCTATTGTAGTTTTCGATAAGGTCGCCAATCAGCTTCACTGTAATCTTCTTAGGAGCAATTTCCGTTAGTCTCTGCTTTAGCGTCCAGTTGAAACGCTCGATTTTTCCCATAGTAACATGATCACCGGTTCGTTGTTGTAGTGGTCAATTTTCTTGGATTATAATATCCTTGAGCCTGCGAGTTCATGAACTCGCACTTGTCAGGATATCAACGTT
Organism: Pseudoperonospora humuli; assembly: GCA_003991265.1. NCBI lineage: Eukaryota > Oomycota > Peronosporomycetes > Peronosporales > Peronosporaceae > Pseudoperonospora > Pseudoperonospora humuli. The sequence goes on from NQFO01002695.1 coordinate 2,533, forward strand.
GTGAGTTCATTGAAGGAGGTGATGTACATGTAAGAGAAAAGACCTTACCAAGAACACAGACACATCTAATTTTGTCATCACATTTGCAGCCACTGAAGTATGTTGTGAGATACTTATCGTAGCTGGTACCAGCAGGTACATAGTTGCTAATATCAAGCATTTTCTGTTCGATGTAGCAATGCACATGTAGCTGAGGTTCTTGATGACAGATTTGTACCAATAACGGTAAACAAATCCTTCTTAATCAAGTTAATATGATACCAGCTAGAATTGAAACCAAATACTTGTGCTTGATCAAGCTGCTATTTCAGTTTCCTGAAATCAGACCTTTGCTTTCTAAAACCAAGATTACTATAGAAACCAAAGAAGCTACTATACTTACCTTCTTTAATCCAATTCATCACGTCTGTCATGTACTTCTTACCAAGATTCACTCCTGGAATTTCTATACCGGTCAGACCGTGAGAGAAGGTGATATGAATTTGAATGTAGTAGATTGTTTCGTCTTAGTACTATTTCTATTTCAAAATAAAATAAGTAGTATACTAAGATCGCGTACTCACCTGAGCAATACCTCGCTAACAAAGAGCGCATTAAGGCAGCACAGAAGCGCTACTACCAGCGTACACGCGACGCTCGCTTGTCATACCAAAAGAGCTACGACGATAAAAATAGAGCTCGCAAGCGAAAGCCTAAGGCGAACTTATTGATGACAAAGCCGAGCTTCAATAATGAACTAACTGTTTTCTCAAATAGAAAGTCAGTTCCAATATAGTCAATGACAATTGCTTAAAACCATCAGAAACGTATAAGCTAATAGAGGAACTAATTAATTTCAAAATATTTTGTAAATGACTAGATAATAAAGTCGATTCTAATACAAGGTCGACTAATTATATAGTCATATCTACGGAGTATAATATAGCCGAGCATATATAGACAATGTGTCTGCATACGAACTCGAAGGATTATAGAGATTAAATATCCAGCCTATTGAATGGGGTAGTAGCTACCGTGTTAAGGTGCGTGGTAGAACGGGCAAGATGGTTTATGTTAGCAACGTTTCGCGTCTAATCAACAAGAGATTAGTATCTAAGCAGTACAATGCTTCGATTGAATCCCTTGAGAAACACTTGTCGCCAGACTACAAGGCTGAAACCCTAAGTATCCTTTTTACAATGGTACCAACAACAAGTGCGTCTTCCACTGTATCGCCTGGCATACATTCCAGAGCCCTAGAAGAATCTTCGAAGAATTCAGGCTCAGGTGAAGGACGCATTCAAGCGCTACTGCTCTTTCAAGGAGGCTCACTATTTGCTGAGCCTGTTTAGGAGTTTCAAGCCCATTGACCTCCTACAGCTCGATGAGGGTAAAGACTGCTTCAACTTGGTATTAACGTATATAAGATGGATGGAGTTTCTGGAAATGTAGAATGCATTCGTAGATCGGACAAGGAATATGAAGCTATGAATATTTTATCGTTCAAAAATCATGCTCTTTACATCTAGAACTTCGGGCTAAGTATCAATGTCCTAAGTGTGAAATGGCTTTCGTCAGCGCTGAAAAGGTAAAAAGCCACAAATAGAATCAGTGCGAGCTCGTAAGTATCGAAAGCTTCACAGCTGAGCTAACTATCTACAAACCAGCTCAGAACGCAATACGATCACTGCTTACGAAGTATTTAATCAAGAATGCTGACGAGTACATCGATCTCTTCATCGTTTACGACTTTGAGGCTATCCTTAACCCTACTGCGACTCAACACGGAAGAAATACTGTCTTCACGAGCGAGCACATTCTGGTGTCTGTATCAGTAGCTGATAGTCTAACCGAGGAGGTGCGTTGCTTTGCGAATGATGGTCCGAAGATGCTACTTATGGATATGTTCAAATACATCGGTGATGAATCGGTAAATATCCAGCAGTTCAATGTCAATAAGTACCGATCGCTTCTACAGAAAATCATCAATCTACATGTAGCAGCGATTCGATGACCGTGAGGAGTGATTTAGCCGTGGGTCTGCTTGTCGACCTTTTCTGCAAACACTGTGATTTCATAATTTCTAGTTCAGGCGGAAGATCTTGAAAAGAATATGTCTTCAAAGGTAGCCCATGCTCCAAATGTCAACCTTGACCGTGTGGGTGTGGGATGATATCTCGAGAGCATGCGATTCCGCCTTCAAATGCGCTACTTTCGCGGCCGGCGATGATGCTCCCTCGTCAAAGTCAATAAGAAACCACTTGTTGCCTTCGTCTAAGTACTTCAGCACAATTTCCCATCTCAAGTCTCGATGCATTAGACCGATTTCGTGCAGTGCCACGAGCGCCTTTAGTATATCGCGCAAGGCCATCAGGAGCTGCTGGGCGTTTTCAGGCGGAGCAAGTTGACCAATGGGTGCCAGCTCTACATATCTCTTTTTCATGTTTGTATTCTATAGCATCACAACGTCCGGGACAGAATGCCTCTTCATCTGATGATGCAAATCCCGCAGATTGCGGATTATCTTGTCACTTTGCATGTCCTCGGGATACGTCTTCACCACACAGCCCTCTGCAAACGCAATCTGCACACCAGTGACTCTTTTAATCGTCCAGTACTCAGGTGTTTCCAGCGGCTGCACAAGTTCCACAACTGGTCGAAATAGAGTAGAAAGGATGAGCATGGCGAGAAAAAAACGAAGTCGGCCTCCTAGTTTACCCAAATCATACGTATCAATGATTTTTGCTTTGGCACCACGTTCCGTCTTCTCGTTTTTTCAAATTACTACCAAGCACACCTGCAGTCCCGCAGCAGCGTAGCCAAAAATATATGGCGCAGCGTCATATTTCCACGTTAGTTTCGCATACAATTCATTAACTGAGACTTGCAAGATTCCACTTGCTTTTTCCTCTCCGCGAAACACGCACACATTACTATTCTGGTAGTAAAAGCACATGTCTGGTCGATAAAGACCAGTAGATGTAGATATATTCGTGTTGCGAAGAATGTTCCCGCCTGACACAGGTCTCAGAAGGACCGCAATGAGGGAATCCCACAAGTGGTGATACGTGTTTTCAGTAGCGAGCTCGCTGCCAGACCCGACGGGGTCAATCATCCCCCAAGATGCCCGCAGTAATATCTGAAAGTGTTTCACGCGGTTTGGCTTCAAATAGTTTATCTACCATGCTGGATAACTCTCCAGTTGTGTTATTCGATAGAGTAATAGTAAATAATCTGCGATTGATAGAGACTTTGACCCGAAGCTCGCGTTGCAGGTGCGTTTTCAGATCATAACAAGTTGAAGGTAGCGCTGTAATCTGCTCATCCTTGATAGTCTTTATCCAGGCTTCAGGAACATCTTTGTCTTCCATTCTTTTCCTCTTCCTTTTGTTTTTGTTCTCAGAGGTTGAAGCATCCACCGGCACCGCCAGCACGTGGGTCTGCTTCTTCTGCGGAGATGGTACAAAGACATCGGCAATCTCTTCTGCTGGATCGATTTGTATGTTTAGCAGGCTCTGCACCTTTTCAGAAATGGCTTCACTTCGCATAGCAACCACATCAGGATCATTCGACGGCAGCCATGCACCGTCCGCCGTCTTCGCCAGGAAGAGCTGCATTTTATCAACTTGCCCCGCATTTTGTGCGTTTGCAGCGAAATTTCTGGTTAAGTTTCCTACCATCTCATTTTCTCTGACATCGACAGGGATTGCGTTGCTAGCTTCACCAACAAAACGGCAGAAGAGCTTAGCCATCTCTCCCACGATTCTGGAATGAGGAAGAAGAGAGAGAGAATTTCTAGCGTACTTGATCAGACATCAAGGTGTGTTATCATTGGTTGACAATCCATGTCGAGACGTGCCGGCGTAGTGGATGTGGTATCGACGAAAGGCTTTAATGAGCGAATGATATCATTCTGTTTGGATCTTTAGGACAATGAAGAACGAGGAAACTAGCTATCAAGATCCCGACCGACCCTGTACTATATCTTCTGTCTACGAACTCTTGGGATCATTGGAGCCCTGAAATGCACTAGTCACGTAGTCCACAGATGAAGAAACCGCCCCGGTAGCACGGTCCATCAGCGAAGGGTTCGCGTCTGCCGGTTTGAGCTTCTCGGAAGCTTCCGATGACTTGTTGGAGATGGTGTCAGCAGCTGACGATGCGTGGTCGGCAATATGGTTCTGCAGCGCCTCAATAGTACAGTAATACTTAGACCATTACGCCGGCAGATTTTTTCCTTACCGTAATTTACTACCGAGAACATTTCTGAAACCTCACCTGAGAGCGTTAGAAACGCCCTTTTGCTCTGAGTGTGGTCACTGTCGAGATGATATATTTGGCTGCATTGCGCCGCGTTTACACTGCCTGCGATCTACGACATGAATTCCAGCAATCAAGTGTAGAGCAACCGTCCACGCTGAGTATGCAGATATCAGTCTCCTAAGTGTCGTGATGACTGCGATACATACAAGTGACTACGCGCGGGTGCCGCCATTTGGCTGGGCATTTGACCGATTTCGAGCGTGGAACGAAAGCCAGAAGAAATGACACCTAGAACACCCGAAGATCATTGCAGTAATGCCGCCGTTCAGCAAGACCATCGCTCAAGACGACAAGCTGCACGACGTATATGGAGCAGTCGCACTACTTTTGAGGCAATGCAGGGTTCTTGCTGCAGTTCTTCGTGAAGGGCCGTTCCTCAGGTAAAAGTTCTTGTAGACGCGCATGACTCAATGCTATAATGAAGCTCGTGTGTAGAGATGAGTAAAGAATACATAGGCGGAGGGAGTATAAAAGACTGGAGCAAGTGCAGATCTAGATGCAAAAACATCAAAAGACATGCGTCAAATTTGGTCAAGGGCTGGAGCAAGCGTTGCAGAAGCGCATGACAGTAGTCTCCATGGACGAGTTGAGGACGCGCAAGCTCTGTCCGCAGCGCCCCCAGACGTTTCGTCTGTTTCAATATCTGGTTAAGACAAAGTTTTGGAAGCTATCAAAGCTTCCGAAACGAGTTCAATACGAAGAGAAAGACTGTCATGGAGTGCTCCGTTGCGATCACGTGTAGTGCAGTACATGCTACTGGGCCCACGATGCGACCATGGGCATCAACATGATAGAGCGGCTTGAGAGCTAGATACTGAGGCACAAAACGCATACAAGTCGTCAGATGAAAACGCAACGTTAATAGACTATATAAAACGTATCGAATCATGTCCAACTACTCAACTGTGTGTGCGTGTAAAAACCGATCAGTGAATCATGCAAGCCCCTTCGCGTTACAGCTGAAGGCTTCTCGACTGAAAGGTTCTTGCGACCGTTGTCATACTACATCGATCAGCCTTCACTTGTTCTCCCACCCATCACGTCTTGGGACGAGGTAGACATGACTAAACCGCAGAAAACTCGGCGGATCTAACGGCTCGATGAGGCTCTCGTTTCGGTCGAGTACTTGGTTCATTAAACGATTTCCTCGATAAGCAAGACCGAGCAGCAACAGAAGAAGAAGAACACGCAAGCGATACCAATGGCTGATTTGCAAAGGAAGATGGAAGCCCACCAAGAAGATATTGATCATGCCAAGGAGCAGATCAATGAGACCGCTCAGAAGGCTGATTCTTACTTGATGAACGTAAGTTTTGCTTTTTGACTACTTTGAAGCCATTATTGCTAGTGTCGAATTCTTATTTGTGCTATTGTGCTCTTTATCTCGATTGTAGTTGACGAAGCAGGTTGGGGAATATGAGAAGAATCACGATAAGTTCGAGCCTGCGGGTGAATACCTCAAGTCAGCGTTGGATGCATCACGTTCGGCGACGCAAAAGCTCAAGGCCCACGGCCAGGACCTTTCGGAACGATCGGTCCCGGTAGCGCTTGATGGCATGCGAGGAGTTCGTGAATCCCTTGACGACCTCCAGAAGCGCGCAGTCGAATACGATAACAAATATGCCGAGGGAAAGGGACAGGCTGCCACGGATACGTTGCACCATTGGGTGAATGCTGGCCGGCAACACGCGACTGATGCGATGGAAGCCACTAATGATCAGTTGATGAAGTTACGCGATGCAATTGGAAACATGGCTGGTCAAGCGGCGTATGGTGCACAAGTTGCAACAGGAGAGGTTGTGCGTGCTGCCGAATATGGTGACGAGAAGCTGGGCGTAAGTAATGCGGCTGGCGGAGTCGTGCAGAAGGTGCGCGACTTGGATGCACGTTTGGGGGTGTCGGCCACTGCTTCGAAGGTGGACAGTAAGGTGACTGGCGGTCTTGGCTGTAAGGTGGCGTCAACTGCTGTGGAGATTGTCAGTGAGAGCGTGAATTACATTTCGGAGACACTACACAATGCGAAACTGGCAGCAACGCAGTCGGAGGTGGCTGGAAATGTCGAGGCGCAGGGTGTTGCGATCGCAGATTCGGCTGTGGAGAAGAAAGATGAGCTGAAGTCGACTTTCAATGAGTCGGTTGAGAAGGGTAAAGCCATGGCTGGTATGGCTGCGCAGAAGACGGAAGAGACGGCTGAAGATGTGAAGGATACGACAGCTGAGAAGGCGAATCAAGCAAAGGACATGGCCCAGGACAAGGCGAAGACAGCGAAAGACACGGCTATCGGCGCGAAGGATGCGGCAGCTGACAAGGCGCATCAAACGAAGGATGCGGCGGTAGAGAAGGCAAGTGACTTGAAGGGAAAAGCGTCGGAGACCGCTGATCAGGTGAAGGGCAAGGCGGATGACGCGAAGGACCAAGCGAAGGAGAAGGCTGGTGAGGTGAAAAAAACAACTGAGGAGAAGGGCAGCGATGCAAAGGAAGCTTCGAAGGGTGTTGTAGGTCAAGTTGCGGATAAGGCGAATGAGGTCAAGGAGGGTGTGAAAGATAAGGCCGCATCAGTCACGGAGTCTGCTAAACAGACGAAGAATCAAGTGGAGGCGAAGGTGACGAAACCCAAGGAGCCGGCTATGACCCAAGACCAACCTGCAAGCGAGAAGATGTTGGAAGCGACCAAGCAGACAAGCGCGAAGACGTCGGAAGCAGCTCAAACCGCAACGGGCAGTGGGCGTAAGGATAAGAAGCACAAGTGAAGAGTGGCCGAGGATTCTCACAGGCAGCGACGTGGCTTGTCGACACCATCGGTTGGATCGATCACCTTCATCACGATGCATATCTAAGTCTATAAGTTTTTTCATTTTGTAAGTGCGCATTTAAGCTGGGAAGAAGAGTAAAAGCTACGCATTGATTCACTCGTCTTTAGCATTTTTTGTGTACTTTGCATCAACATCATCAACTCACACCCAAGTATCGAAAGGGTTGAAGTCAGCAGGACCTGTTGCTGCTGCTACGGGCTGAGAGGATTGCTGAGGCTGAGCTGGAGAGGAAGGAGGCTGAAGACTGTCAAAAGGATCTGCTGCTGCAGAGGACGTTGAAAGTGGAGCCTGAGAAGTAGAGCAACACGATGAGGTTGAATAAAGAAAAGAGATAAATACTGGAGTGACGAACCTGTGTGGGAAAGCCGAGCATGTCGAAAGGATCGCTTGAGCTTGCGTCGAGGCTGCTGCTGGTTGTACTAGAAAGACCGGGCTGTGAAGCTACAGACATGCTCCATGGATCATCAAGTAGCGTTTTCGAGCTAGCAGTAGATAAGACCGCGGGTGGGTGGCTAGAAGTGTCCAGGAGATTGTCTTCCAGCCATAGATCAGGCTTTGCAGTTGGCTGAGCAATGACTGAAGCTGGAGACGTCGCGGGAAGATCTACTTGATAGAACACGAGTCAGTAATTGTTTTCACGAGATATTTGCGTGTCGTCATACCATCCCACAGGTTGATTAGATCCTTCGTGGGCGCTACTGCTTGTAGCGCTGGAACCGCTGCCTTTGTCTCCTCCCTATTCTGTTTGCTACCGTTGAGGATCTTTATTGCCCGCTGCTGCACAAAACTCGCAAATGGGTCTTCTTCCTTTTCTTCCTGCTGTACCTTGAAAGTAGCTTTGGCATCAGCATCTGGCGTCGAGCTTTCTCTTGCCTTGTTTTGATCCGCATTGTCGGTCTTCACTGTCGTACGCGCATACACAAAGTCCGCGAATGGATCGTCACTGCTCGGATCCTGATTGTCTTTGTTACTTCGCGGAGACGTGACCTTTGTAAGGCCAAAAAGATCGATGAGATCGACCTCTTCCGAGCAATTTCTCTCAGACTTTGCACCAGTCTCCTCTTCCGCCTTTTGATTATTTACTTGCAAGTCGTCGTATTTCTTCAGCGCAGCGTGAAGCTCGTCGTTGACGGACAAGTACTTTCCAAGGTTCTAGTTCAGCATACGAATTAGTCTCTTTGCTATACAGGACTGACTACCAAGATAAGCAAACACGTACCTCGTCCTCTTCAACGACGGCAATAGGAATAGCACCTTCCATCCTGTGCACAATCTCCCTCACTTCTACAGCCAGTTCTTCCATCACGCCATGAGTATCGATAGCAGACGTGTCCTTTTTGGCCTCATGTAACATGTCCTCAAACATTTCTAACACGCTCGTCGCGACACGAAAGAGTTCAGGCGTCGACAAGCCGCCTAGTCTACTACTCGAGTTTGAATATGATGACGTATCGATCCTGTTTGCGCCGTGAGATTGATTCCCTGAGCCACATGCGCCACCACTGCGACTTCCACAAGGTGTTTCCGATGACGGCGTAAGTACCGGAACTTTGGACTCATCGTACTGATCTGGAAATTGAATGCCTTTCTTACGCATATTGTGGTACGTGTCGACAAACAGAGGAAACTCATGCTAGTAGAATGCAAAGTTAATCGCACAATCTCAACCACTAGACAGCGTCGAATAAAAGACGCACCCGATACGGCAAGAAAGCTTCGCCCCATGCCTGAATCATGTCCAGTACGCGACTGGCGATCTCCATACTCGCTCGTCCACGCTTGTCTGCATGTTCCTACACATACAAACGCACAATTCATTAGCTTTCTCTCTCTCTCTCTCTGTTCTATCTCGTGGCAAGAGTTGAGCTCACTCGATAAAGTGCTTCCATTTCACTCATAAATGCCTCCGATGCAATCTCCTGATGTACGAGACCCCCACAGTTCTTGACAATGGACTCAGTCAACGTCAGTGCTAGAATCACGACACGATCCGAGGGATCTCCCAGTCGCAGTTTCAAGTACCAAATCGATTCTTTCAGTCTACGTCCATTGCATCACCAAGTGAATAAGTCCGTGCCACGACATCATCAGCATCAATAAGACCACAACCCACTTACACTGCATGATTACTGACGTTACTGAGCGCATCAACAACCCGTAGAATTCGATCCCAATCCTCATCCGCCTCAAAATCGCTCGTGGCCTCGGTGATCATGTCTGTCATTTGCTTGATACGCTCCACCTCCGTCGGTGTGTACAGCACGGCAACAGATTTCTGCTGCACAAGCTGGTTAATAGTCGACGTCAGTAGTCGCTTGCTCGGCATCTTTTTACGCCACGCCTGCATTGTCGCATCCATTGCCACACGAAAGCTTTACGACACTACGGTATCGTGGGGGTAATTTGCTATTGCACAGCTTCTAACACTTAGTGTCGGAAGAGATGTGAGCGTGCTCTGATTGGTAGAAACCACGTCGTCGTCTACCCGCACAAGGTCAGTGACTTGCAATTTGTATCAAGAAGCGTTCTCGAATTTGTCCGTTGCTTCGTGACGACGTTCTGATTGGGTAATAACATGTACTTTGAAGATCTAGGTGAATTGGTAGTTTGTCTTGGGTGAAGAAGGAGAAGCAGCAGAGGCAAGTGACGGCGATGGACACGCAGCAGCAGAGCACGGAACAACTGGAGGAAACGTTCCGGACGACATATACGCGCTTTCTGTCACAAGGTATGGAGCCGAATGATGCGGTAGCGCGTGCGCTGCTGGAGCTGCAACAGCTTTCAGCCAAGACGGAAGAAGACGCGAATGACACAGCAGCAGCAGCTGATGACGTGAAGATGGAGGACGCATCACGACAACATGAGGAAGACGTGGAGATGGAGACGCTCAAAGAGGCAACACTCGCGTCAACGTCCGCTGTTGCTAGCGACTTGGCCGCAACGAGCCTCGCGGAAGCCCTCACCCATACGAAAGCTGAGTCGACCACGTCGTTCCCTCGTAAATCGCATACAACAAGAGCTTCAACTGAATGCAATGCAATAGCAGATGTCACTCGTGTCATTCCAGTGGGGGCACAGCTCGAGAACGCTCTAAAGTTGGCGACGGAGACAAATGACTACCGAGTTGTCAAAAGGTTGGTGTATCAGGTATTCTCAGATCCTGATGCACTAAGTGCTGCATTTGTGGACGAAAATGTGACGGAGGAAGGAGAAGCCGAGACGCAGTGGTGGCGCATTGATCAGGATCAGATGCGACGAGTGTTTACGCTGCTGGATACTGCTATGACTGGTAGCGATCACGAGGCCATGCAGAACACGTTCCGAAATGCACTGGAGATGCTGGTAACGCAGCCGTGGAACGTTTGCTCGACGTGGCATTCTCCACGTACATTGCGCTTCTTCTTAGTGATGTTTGAGCACCCGTTAATGTTTGACCCCGACTACTTGAACGTCGTGGGTGGGCTATGCAGACTGTTTTATTATCTACCTGAAGATGCCAAGGCTCTCGTACGAGCTCAGTGGACAAGGTACTTTTCAGCAGACGAATTGCATCGACTTTTGGACATCCTGCAGCAGGCAATCACCGTGTGTCTCTATGGCTCACGCAAAATGGACCTCGTGTACGCAGCTTGTGGCGTCATGGCACAGCTTCAGGTTGTAAATCGTGAGCGGGCAAATGGCCACGAACCGTTTGCCACATACGATGAGTTTTATAATGACGCTGTGAATTCAGAGGTCGACATTGTGCAGGATTATTCGCGTTCCATTATCTTTTGGAAGAAACGTCGAGCTGCCACGCATGCTGCTCGCCGAATGGAGCGAGAAGAGCTGCAACGTCGTCGACGACAGAATGAAGGAGAAGCGGCTACTGAACGTGAAGAGCAGGAGGAAAGACAAGAAGAAGCCAAACGAGATGCTGATCCCATGCCGGAACGCATGCTTTCTGAAATGTCGTTTTGTGATTTTCCGTTTGTTTTGGATGCAGCTTCTAAGAGCAAAGTGCTGCAAATTGACTCGGACCTTGAGCAGCGTGCACGTGCACAGGATGCAGTATTGTCACGCTCGATCTTGCTGACAGAAGGTGCACAATCCCCTTACTTGGTGCTAAGAGTGCGGCGCGAAAACATCGTAGAGGACGCAATGCAACAGCTGGTGCATTTATCGTCGTCAGCGGAGACGCTAAAGAAGCCTTTGAAGGTCAAGTTTGTCGGTGAAGAAGGCATCGACGAGGGTGGTGTGCAGAAAGAGTTTTTCCAGATCCTTATTCGACAATTATTGGATCCTGCCTATGCCATGTTTACGTACGATGAAGATACACGTACGTTGTGGTTCAACAGCGACTCACTGGAATCTACAATGGAGTTTGAGCTCATTGGCACGCTCTTGGGCCTTGCCATTTACAACGCTGTTATCCTGGACGTTAGTTTTCCCCACATTGTGTACAAGAAGATCATGGGCTGCACACTTGGACTGGAAGATCTAGAGTTGGCAATGCCTGATCTTGGACGTGGTCTGCGGCAACTGTTGGATTTTAAGGGTGACGTGAAGGAGGTTTACCAGCGTAATTTCGAGTATTCGTACGAAGTGTTTGGCGAGGTAAAGACAGTGGAACTGAAGCCAGGAGGCAGCTCGATTCCAGTGACCAACGACAATTGCCACGAGTACGTTGCTCTATACGTAGATTATGTGCTGAACAAGTCGGTCTCCCGACAGTATGCGGCTTTTCATCGCGGCTTCCATCAGGTTTGCAATCACGAGGTGTTAAGCATGTTTCGGTGGGAGGAGTTGCAGTTGCTGATTTGTGGCAGCAGCGATCTGGACTTTGAAGCCCTTGAGGAAGCGACGCATTACGAGGACGGCTTTGCAAAAGACAGTGAGATCATCCGGTGCGTTGCTGCAAATGCGGTGTACCAACGACTGCAACAACTGACTGTTGGGTGTTTCTTGCAGGCATTTCTGGGTCATTGTGCACGCACTTCCGCTAGAAGATAAGAAAAAGTTGTTGCGGTTTGCAACTGGTAGCGATCGTGTCCCAATTCGAGGTCTCTCGAACCTCGTGTTTGTTATTTCACGCAATGGACCAGACTCGGATCGTCTTCCTACAGCGCATACGTGGTAAGAGAAACATGTCGTTGGAAGGTGGTTTGAAGAGCTTGAGCTAATACCTACATAGCTTCAATCATCTGCTGCTACCAGAATACTGCAGCCGCGAGAAACTCAAAGAGCGACTGATGTTAGCGATCAACCAGGCTGAAGGGTTTGGATTGCGGTAGATCATGGAGCGACTAAGCCACTTTGATGCTCCGTCATTGGCGTTCATGGACTTGTGCCTCCGCTAAAATCCAGAGGTTTGGGAAACATCCAAAGAGCTCAAACGACATTTTTAACGAACTTACACTGCAACGTGATTGGACAGAAGAACTTTCTTGCTGCACTACAAGATAAACTTTACAAAATTTCAATACTACTCGAATACTGGTACATTTGATGTGATACTGGCCTTTTAGGCAGCATACAAGGCTCAAGTTAGAACGGGAAGAAGTTCTTATCGGACTGTGATTGGTGGATGGCTCCTAGTGTGCCATGTGGCGAACCCAAAGGAGCAGCCGCTTCTCACGTGGAAGTTCTTCTGAAAGCGTATGGCTCATATGGCGGTCGATGCGATCGCGAAGCGCATTGAGCATAATGACGTGGGTGGCGTACAGGGAACGACCACTGTCTATGCCATTTGAGGGACGCATCCAGGCTTTCACAAAGGCGGACGATACGAACAAACAGAAGTGGTCATGAGAAAAGGTCTACTTAGGAACAAGCCTGCAAGCATTTCTACTGAATACTCAACACACTATCGATATATGCACAGCGGTACGGGTGGTTGTAAGCCCCACGTTACAAGTGGCAGATGCCAACACCATGCATGACTAGTCTATCCTTCTCCTATCGTTGCCATAATCGTTGCAGTTACCGCATCAAAACCTATGATACGGCTCCTCAATCTTCTCCACCATTTGATCGTACAATTTGCAATCTCCTGCCTGTTTCTCAGCCATCAGTCTGTTGAGCATTGGCTTCCACTTTCGACCGCGAGTGTTGATAAACCAGTTGTTCACTTGCTCCAGTGTAATGCCACCTTGTCCAGCAAGCCACTCCTTCTCTTCTTCAGTCGGATACGGATGGTGCAAGTTATGCTCAAACCAATCGTGCATCAACTTTTTCGCCAACTTGGAGAGACTTGAACGTTTCTTAGGCAAATTGTTACGAGCTGCGAGCTCCATCGCATAGGGCGAGATCCCAGCGAGTGACAGCGACAGCGAAGGCAACGACTTGCTGTCATTTAGCGTAGTCTCAGGACTCAGTTGGGGCTGTACTTGCTGCATGCGCCGTTCTCCCCATTCATGTAACTTGTGCGCCGCATGCTCATACCGAGCACGGACTGTCGGGTCTTCAACGATCCCGTTCGTGGCACGAGCCATCGTTTGTAGCGATATTGCCTCCATAAACTGAGATCGACTAGTGTCACTACCAGAAAGTTCATCATTGGTCGCACCAAAGTCTTGGTAACTTGGAGAAGCTGGCATTTGCTCGATCACTTTTGCAAAAGGATCAACAACATCAGGTAGAGCTTTGACCGCCGTATTCTTAGCTAATGTGAGAAGATCTTGGTAGCTTTCATTCCCTTGGAAGGTCTCATCCGCCAGCAAACGCTTGTGACTTTGTTCGATAAATGCCAAACTCTCTTCCTTGGTCGGATTCGACTGCGGGGCTGCAGCGTCCCCATGTGCAGGCGACAGCGCCGCTAACATCACTTGCAGATCCTGTTGCATCCCTTTCGTCTCCACTTCAGCCGCCTTTCCTCCCAGTGACCGTTGCGGCATCTTTTTCGGCATCATTGGTGTCACTTTGGTTGATACTACACACTTGGGGACTCGCCGTTGTTCGCCTGGAGTGTAGTTTGGGCGATTCGGGAACGTCATGGCGGAAGAAGAGCAAGACTACAAATGATGGAACACAAACTCAAGCACTTTGTCTTATTCCATCCATGACCATCTAAGCAAAAGCTTTTGATTGATGGGAAGCGACTCGAGCCACTGCAAGTTGAAGAGAATTGGACATACACATCGAGATTTCTCTTTAGTGATATGACTATCATCGCCAGATTAGCACACATGATGAAATGTTTGTGCCAATTTGACAGAGCAAATGACTGTGACTGATACCTCGTCCGTTGCAGCAGCCCCTGCGTCACTGTGCACAGCCTACGTCGCGATGCTACCATATGCATACACTACTAACGACGTAGCACAGTTGTTCGCACCATTCGGGAAGCTGGCGCGCGTGCTGGTGCTGCGTGATAAACAGACGCGTCGTAGTCGCGGCGTAGCTTTCGTGCAGTTCGCTCGGGCTGACGACTGTGCTAACGCTGTGGCCAAGATGGACAAGACACAGCTGGAAGGGATGACGCTGGCTGTGTCGTTGAGTCGTGACAATGGCCGGTCCCAAGAGTTTAGCAAGAAGCGCAAGTACACAGCGTCCCAGCGCTGCTTTGAGTGCGGTGAGTTGGGTCACGTGTCCTACGAGTGTCCACGCAATGTACTGGGCGCTCGGAAGCGTCCCGTGACGACCGGAGGCAAGAGCAGCAGGCGAAACCTCAAGAAGAAGAAAAAGAAGTACGACCCGCATGAACGTGCGCATTATTTCAACGACGAGGGCGTCGTCAACATGCTGTACGTGGCAAGACCTACTTGTCTTTCTCAGACGAGACTCTGACCCAGAGTTTATCATGATGTGCATTTATTTAGTCAATGAGTGCATCTAACGAGCTACCGCTATTGGACCCGTGTTGATTCACAGAGCGCCGCCTACAGGTTCCGACGATGAAGACCTCTCCATCTCCGTAATGGCGTATCCGTCTACAATATCGTCGTCTTCGGCAGCACTTTCATCAGCGACCACGTTTCCATCGCCCGCTGTCGTATCAACACGTCGTCGACCTCAGCTGAAGGCTGACAGTTACTTCAGCGACGAGGACGCTAGTGACGACGACAAATGATCTGTCGCGTGTGTGAACAATAACTTATCAACCTGAGAGGGTTCAATGCTTATTTCCGCTGACGCTTGTTGCTATTAGGGCGTCTACCGCCTTTGTTGTTGCCAATGCGTCGACTCAGGCCCGTGTACTTGAGCATGCGAGACGTCATCTCCTCAGCCGAGATCTCTTCACGAAGCTCCTTCTCCTCCGACGCCGCAAAGCGCAGCGCTCTAGACGCTTCCTTGAGCTCGTCTTCCACGCCTTTGTTGAAGCTTCCAAATGAGCGACGACCAAATAGTAGCGGCAACGATGGGTCGGGCACATCGCGCGTGCAGATGATTTTGGTGCCATCGTCGACGTGTTCTTTGTCCTCGGCCGTAGCCTCCCACGTGTTCTGTCTGTGCTGTTCTTTCACAGTAGCGATACGCTGTGCGTCCGTCGTCTTCTTACGTTGCATGAACTGTTCAAGGGCATAACGACGTCAATACAATGGACGGGACAGAGGGAAGCACAGGTCTAGCTAACGGCCACACCTTCATGGCCAGCGTCTTGTGTGATAGCACAAACTTGGCTGGCGTCTTCTTTGAGTCTCGCGACGGCAGTCCATCAATTTTGTCCGTAGCTTCACCGTCCTCTTGGTTGGACGTCTCGTCCTCTTGGTTGGACGTCTCGTCCTCGGGTCGATCGCTGCCAGGTTTCCACATCGCTGATGGTGGTAAAATGTGCCGTGCGCCAATCGAACGAATAGAAACCTGCGAAAGGTGCTGAGTGCATGATGTCCTCTTAGAAATCTGAGACGATCACAGAGTATTACTGCCAAGGGGTGTGTCTTTTATTGTTCAGATCAGTTCGAGATCAAGGATTGAGCAGTCTTTTATCCAAGACTGTACACTTTCTCGGTTGTGTCTCGACACTCATTTGAGCATAATCTAACGTCCCTGGCCTACAATTTCACGTGGCCCCAGCGGAGCACTTCATATACTTTTTCTTTGACAGCATAAGTTCTTTACATGTAAGAGTAAGAAACACAGCTAGTATCGATTCTGTTGATCGTGGTGTTTGCATTGCAATCAAACGCCACACCATTTTCCTGAACATAATTTACCCACGGAGGCTCCACTATTTGCTCGGTGCCATCTGGTGTGAGATCTGTAGCGTTCCGTCCCGTCAATACTGGATTACTTTCACGAGGTTTCCCGTTTTCCTTCGTTTGCTTCTTGGTACAGTTGCTCGCTACCGTACGTGATCCGTGCGGAGAGTCGAAGATGTTTGAAGTAAAGTTGCGGCCATGAAGCTGTTACAGTGGGAGCATCCGGTACGATCAGAACTTCCTCGAGTCCGCATTGTACTCTCTGTGACAGGCACGCACTGACTGTTTCCCACAGCTCAAAACTCTTCTGTGCGATGAGATGCGTCGGAGAAGTATTCGCCAAAACGCCAAAACAAAAGTGGTCGAAGCAAGTCAGTGTGATTAGCATATCTCGTTCTCGAGATCACTCATGCAAGTGAGTAGACACAGCGTGCAATATCTTGAGCTCGATAAGCTTCATCGTATGAGCGCTGCGTTGGATCTCATCTCAAGAAAGGAGGTCATGGAAGATCGTAGAGAGCCGGCAATGATTTCTAGAGGCAATGCTATGAAAACAAAATTGCTAATCTTCAAAGAAGAATTCCTATTCTAGCTTGGTAGCTAGAGCTAAGCTGCTTTCTTTGTCAGCAGCTCAGAAGAGCGTACTCATAGCTAGTATTGTAGGACGCATCCTACAAGTACGTTTTAAGAGCTTCTGACAAAGAAAGCATCGTGCAAGCAAGAATAAAAGTACGTTTTGAAATATAATAGTTTGTTCAGAAATTTCTCGATGTAGTCCATCAAAGAAACGTTTTGTTGCCAAAGTTGCTGGAATGAAGGATTGAAGCAGAATCATCAAGCTCAAAAGACCCAGCGTATGTGTTCTACTAAGACACACCAATCGACCTTGCTGCTTAGCTACTGTGCCCGACACAACAGCCGTCATCTTTGTCCTCAGTTCTGAATCTTGAGCATGTCCAGCACATTGATAGTACCAACCTTGTGCAAAACATTTCGACATCAAAAAGTGAAAATACGCACAGATTTTTCTGTCCTCTTCAATCAAACCATCTGCTAAAGGTCTCAAGACATATCTAGCCATGCTCGCCCTCGCTCGCCACTCGTCCACCTTGCTCAAGTCAATAAGTCGGTCTCCTCACCTATTCTCTCGCTCTATGAGTTCCTTGTCGCCTCTATTGTCCACGGAGCAGACCCAGACGCTTTCACAGAGCTCGGGAGGTCGCCGTGTGCGCTTCCTGGATGCGTCCTGGTACCTGGACAAGAGTCGAGACGCCAAGAAGGAGTTTGCATCGCAGCGACTACCAGGCGCTCAGTTCTTCGACATTGAACAGATCTCAGACGTAAAGTCCACACTGCCGCACATGTTGCCAAGTCGTACGTACGTACACCGAGACAACAAGGACGAAAGTACTGAATAAATGTCTGCGTGCAATAGCGGAGACGTTCGAGCACGCGATGATGTATCTAGGGGTGGAGAATGACGACATTGTGGTCGTCTATGGCGGCAAGAACTGCTTCAGGTACTAGCAGACGTTGTCAAGAGATAGCGACCATCACTCATCGACTGATTCACTCACTTGATGTGACGCAGTCCAGCACGTTGCTGGTGGACGTTCAAGTATTTTGGACATGAAAGCGTGCACATTCTTAACGGTGAGTGAAGTAACGATTGCGTGTTGAAGTAGAGAGAGAGAGCTGATTACCGATTGTTGACAGGCGGCATTACGAAGTGGAAGAAGGAGAAGCGTCAAATTGAAACGGGGGAGCCGCAGAAGGTGGTGGCGGGTGCCTCTTACAAGGCCAAGCCTAACGAGACTCTAGCCGTGTCATGGGAGGACGTGCTGGCAAAGATTGACTCTAACACGCAGATTGTGGACGCTCGGGGAGCCGCGCGCTTCTACGCGAAGGAGCCTGTAGGTTCCTCAGTTGGCAAAAGTCTTTCACTCGCTGACGTTTTTGCTACGTGTATCACAGGAACCACGGCCAGGAATGCGTGGAGGACACATTCCAGGATCAATCAACGTCCCATTCGGCAAAATTGTCAGTCCAGAGGACTTTTCGGTGAGTTTTTGGGACTGCTTAAGTTGCAGCAAGACGAGAAGTTTGGCTTCTAAGATGCTATCACTGCACACAGCTTTTCCGTGATGTCGCTGACATCAAAAGTGCCTTCGATGAAGCGAGTACGTGTATTATTGTCCGTGCTGGGGAAGTTAGTGCTAACGAAAGGTGCTGTGTGGTGGACTTGAAGACGTCAAGATGGACGAAAGCAGTCCAATCATAACCAGGTACTTGTTCCTTGTAACCTACAAACACTAGTATTGCGTTGACAGTCATCTGTACGTATGCTCTTTTTGCATCAATAGCTGCGGATCTGGAGTGACTGCGAGCATTCTCACTTTTGCTCTGCATTTGACTGGCAAACCACTGGACAGGTAAGAGTTACGCCATGTTTTGCTGCGTCGATAGCTCTACTCAGTCGCATGTTTTCGATTGCTACTGCTGCAGGGCTCCTGTGTACGACGGATCGTGGTCGGAGTGGGGTCTGCGTAGTGACCTGCCTATCGAAAGTGAGAAAAATTGACCAACAGAAGAATCTTGACGGAAGTGAGAGAGTCGTCAATCCATTGGAAAGCTTGCAGCGATGAGAACATCATGATGGTGACGAAAAGGAATGCAAAGACGCCATTGACCGCATATTTGCCCGCTAAAACGTGGGCAAACGCATCACATAGCTCGAGTACATCAGCACATGACTCGCGACACGGAACACGTAACAATGACATCTCATGTGTTTTAGTGTTTCTTCTTCAGTGCTTTCACCCTCTTTGCATGCTTGGCCGAGTTCATATGTCCATTGTACTTCTTCACGTCACGAAACTGGAGACCGCAGGATTGACAAGCCATTGTCGTGGGCGGTGCAGCTACTTTCTTCTTCAGTGCTCCCTGTTCAGCATCAATTAGTAATCGTACATCGCAACACACTTCCATCCCGAGCTTCACTACCTTTGTAACAGCACCATCTCGAGTCGATTCGGCTTCATTCGACATACGAACGGATTTCAAGCGTGGATCGACCACTTCAACGCTCCTGTCTAACGTGAAGATGAAATAGCGAGCTCCAGACGTAGATGGCGGCTCACCTCGGAATGATGCTGGATGTGTCCGTTGCGGCTCATAGCCTGAGTAAATACTCGCGTCAAACACTTCAGTCCTGTTCGTTCCACCCGACCAGAATACCATATGAGCATCACAGCTTTTCTTTTTGCTACCACAGACATCTGTACCGTTTCAAATGAAAGCCGCTCCTCGCAGCTTGAGCTTGAATGTTCCAACGGTTGTAAAACAACGTGTTACGCAGCGAGACGAGCACTTGTCCACGAGTGGAATGTAGATACTGCCGCGTCGAGTAAAAGAATTCCTTCAACAGTTTCTGATTCTTCGCCACATCTGCCTCCGTCGCCCCGCCAAGATGTGGAAAGTTAAAGACAATAGAGTGGAAAGGCTGAGCAACACGAAGCCATTGTTCGCTCTCGAGACACGTTGCGTCTACATTAAAGTGCACTTGAGCCTTGCAGTCCATTGACAAAAAGATTAGTCACGTCCCAACAACAAGCGCTTCTTTTCATCCGTACGTACCCCTGCCGTTTCGAGAGCGTCACAATTCAGTAGTGCATTGGCGTATTTTTCCTGCAGATCTGACTTGGAATCGTAGCAAGTAGCAACCAAGTTCTTTCCTCCCTATCTCAACCACCATTAGTAGTCATAAACACAACTTCCATTAGTATGTATCGACGAGAGCCTTATGTTGCTTGATTACTGACCAAAAAGACAGCAAGAGATAATGAAAAGGAGAAATCTCCGTCTCCAACTACCAAAATACGCTGACGATCACTAAATGGACCCAAAATTTTGGGATTTGGATTGGAAGACGCCGTAAGAGAGAAAATGGCGTTGGTTTGCGACTTGATGGAGCGAATCTGTGCGGCAGCATGAGACTTGTCGGCAGCATGTTTCTAGTATAGTATTGACACAGAAAGTGAGCCATGAATTGAAGTGAGAGACGTTGATGGACGCACGCACTTTGCCATTGCAGCGACGTTTCTTCTGGCTTTTCGTCATTATTATTGTGCTGTGGGAACCAGCCAAAATTGCATTGCATTGCGTACTTATTATATTCCTACAATATCCATGTTTATCTGGGTATATGTTTTCATCTCCAGGTCTCTCCGTTTTTTCCAAGTACCTTCTGAAGAGATATGTCCTATTATGATTGGTGGATAATTCTTCGTCTGTCGCGTGGCGAACCCAAAGGAGAGTATGCGACAGTCCACTCTTCCATTTGCACCGCCAGACGCATACCAAGCACAAGAACATTCGCGGCTCTAGACCGACAGCGACGGTGATGAAGCTCCAAGCACAGACTGAGCGCAAGCCGTAGAGGCAGAAGTCTACTGGCACCATCTTGGAGAAACTCTTCCAAGTAGGGCAAGAACTATCGCCTGTACACGATCTTCTTCTTCAACACGAGTTTCAACGCAGCGCTCAAGTGCTGAAGTAGACCCAGATGAAAGCCTGGCATCTGGTCAGTCTTTACTGTCTGGAGATCAGTCTCCCTCTGCCTGACTATACCGAGAAGGTCTTCTTTGAGCGCTGTTGTGCGGGCGTAGCGTCAACTCCTCAGACGCGTCTCATGGCAGAGAAGGATCCTATCTTGCAGAAAAGCGCTCGTGTGTATCAGCTATAGAGAGCACAACATGGACTCGTTGAAGTCTGTAATTTCACCAGATACTCGCATCTCAAGCAAGAACTTCGCGAGCAGATGCCGGCGTGATGGCTCGTGAGCACTTCGAGAAACGCTTGCGAATCTACGTACGGATCACATTTGGAGGCCTTAGTAGCGACATCACCAAGAAGCAAGCGAAAGCTAAAGGAACCCTTGTGAATGCGATCATGCATGCGTGCATGCACGAGTACCGACGAGACGGACATGACGGAAGCATTGCAGATACAAGACATCCTTGTGCCAGATAGCACCGATTGGAGCACGCAGTAGATTCTGTGGTTAAACCGCATTCAAAAGAATAATCTGGCATTCTACGTTCGGGCAGTGTCCAAGACATGTACGAAAGCGCACATCAAGCTTAATGCGGATACTTTGCATGGTCTCTATGCGCGTATCAAGAAGCAAATCGAAGGCTACAAGTGGAATCTTCCTGGCGCATCGCTGTCGTTGAAGTCGTTTGGGGAGAAAGTGGACTATATAAGGCGCCAAGCTTTTGATACGGTAGATAGAGAAAATCGTGTAAATGAGATAGTATCTACCTGGATATTGGCATTTTCACTGCTCTTTATAAGACGTCAATCGTACCTCTGAATGTATAATCAATCGCTTTCTTTGAGTCTGTCATATCTTATGCACTTCGAAAAGCAGAGAGCATCCAAGTCCCACAATAATGACTATTTGACCGTCGTTCCCAAATCTTGGTCTATGGCGATTGTATACGACGTCGTGGTGATTGGCGCTGGTCTCATGGGCAGCGCCGCTGCTTATTTTGCTGCGAAACGAGGCAAGCGCGTGCTATTACTGGAGCAATTTGAGGTACGACATGGCAAAGGATCGAGTCACGGTTCTAGTCGCATCTTTCGAGTGGCTTATCCCAGTGATGTCTACACAAAACTCAGTCTGACATCGCTGGAAATGTGGCGAGACATTGAGAAAGAAGCAGGCGTCGAGCTCATCCGCATGACGGGCGAGATTGACTTTGCCTCCAAGCGGATTGACGAGATTCGGGTTCTGGAAGAGACGCTTGAGAGGTTCAAAGTGCCGTATCAAGTGCTCACGGGAGCTCAAGTGAACGAGCGATTTCCCGGCTTTTCACTGCCCAGCAATAGCTACGCAGTGTTTAATTCGATGGCGGGGGTACTGAACCCCACGCTGGCATTAGAAACGATGCAGAACTTGGCTAAAGGACTGGGAGCCGAGATCCGGGAACACAGTCCAGTGAAGGGCGTCACTAATGAGCAGCAGACTCAAGATGAGGCCCTGGCAATTGTCACTTTGACTGACGGGACAGAAATTCTTGGCTCTCAGTGCATTGTCACGGCTGGTGCATGGACGACGAAGGTGCTGAAGCAGTCAATGACCGACAAAGTGACGTTGCAGCCGATCGCAACGTTTGGAACGTACTGGAAATGCAAGCAGGAGCTCTACACCCCCGACAAATTCCCTGTCTTCATCAAATACGGATATCCGGAAATCTACGGGCTGCCAATGATGCACGCTCATGAAGGAGTGAAGATTTGCCGCCATGACGGACCCAGTGTCAACCCGGACAAACGTGAAGGCGTTATGCAGTCTGCAACCGATCTACTCCAGCTGCAAGCCTTCGTCGCAGAGAACTTCGCCCATGTGGACTCTAGCTCGCCCAATAAAGTCGATCACTGCATGTACACCATGACGCCGGACGCCAACTTCATCATCGACTTTCTCGCGATCCCCGTTAGCGCTGATCCTGCGTCCGCGACCAAGAAAATCGTAGTGGGAGCTGGCTTTAGTGGCCATGGTGCAAAGATGACCCCGGTGATTGGCCAGATGCTCGTCGACTTGGCGTTCACGGGCAAGACGAAGCACTCAATTGAGTCTTTCCGCCTCACGCGGTTGGTTGGTGTGTGAGCCTACAACTTTACACTTGTAGCGCAAATTATCAGTGACGTATTGTCTATCTACTGTTGGAGTGACATTAGTCGTAAGAAAAGTCGTCATGCTTTGACACGTCTGGTAAGAAGAACGAACGAGTGTTTGGTGTGCCAATGTGGTAATTAATTAGTTACGTCAAGAGCTCATTCAAACGTAAGCCGCGCCGATCCAACGGCATTCTCCCAGCGGATAATGTATGTGAGAACTTCAAACATGTAGAAACGAGCATAGGACGCATCGCGGTTGTCCACTTTACCTCCAAACGATACTCTAACACCAGGCTGATGCTGGGACGTTGTTTGAGGCTGCGCTGGTGTGCGACCTCTTCTCCCTTTCCTCATGACTTCTGGTTTCCTGCTTGATGATGAATCTTCACTGTCACTGGAGCCCAGTAATTCAAGGTCGGAGCCACCACTTTCAATGTCAAAGTCGAGATTATCGTCTTCTTCAAACAGGAACCACTGGAGAGTATTGACACGGGAAAACTTTGGCTGCAAGTCTTCAGCTACAATATCTTTGGATCCTGTAAAGTACTCAGTATACCCCTCGGCATAGGCAAGGTGATTAATAGTCTGATAGGCCACGACGTATCCGCGAGGACTGCGTAGTCGAAACATGACCATGTTGTTCCAGTTGATAGTCTTCAGCTGAGGATGATGCACACAACGCTGAAGCACTAGCGTGTCTTCGTTGATCTTGTGCAGCACTTTGACACCAAGCGTCGAGTACTGGATCGTGCGCATGTGTTCCTCCATTGTCACAATATCCCACGTCTTTTGCAGGAGCGTGCTAGCCGACATGCCCAATATCTGCTTTGACATGGAGAACTGAAGTGTCGTGCCGTCAAGGAACATCTGATCTTCCCACCCAAGCATGCGCATGCCCGAGCTTAAGCACTGACCACGAAATCGTCGATCAAAGATCTCGTAGTAGCATCGCTTGATCATTTCCTGACATTCTCCTAAGGTCAATCGTGCGTGCGGTGAGGACGTCGAGGTAGGTCTTGGCTGTAACGGAGGTCTCAACAAAGTGCTAGGAGTCGTATGGGAAGCCAGCGACGCCGCAGACGGTGAGTCAAAGTCAGTCAAATAGACTTCAAGAGACGATGCAAAGCCATCAAACTCTGCGAGCTTCTGCTTAGTCATTGCGATTTGGCATCGCAGCGCGTTGAGCTCGTCGGTGGCCATCGTATATTGCTGTTCAAGCGAGGACGGTACACGCCGTGACGTCATGGCGGTTTGCTGCTGAGCGTTTAGGAGCGCCTTGTATCTAGTCTCTAACTGAGCCACTTGCATCTGCATGGCTCGCACATCATTCTAAAGGACAAGACAACATTAGTACCTTGTGCTATGTATGTACGATTCCAATGACTCACTTTACGACGCTCTCGGTACCGCCGCTTGAGGTCGCGTTGTTTCCGACGACGTTCTTCGTCTCCCACGTAGGCGCGGGTTTCAACAAGCATGGATAAATTGATGGAAAAAGAGGCCTGTCTGGACGCTTCAAAGCCGCGTAAAGGACTGCACAAGTGATTGCCAGCAGTCGTTGACGAACGCAAGTTGTCTCTAGTCTGAAAAACGAACGAACGGAGGACTCCCCAAGTGGTCGACTTGAGTTTTGAGCTATGGGTTGTTCCACACTCGAGCAAGCGACCAGCAGATGGTAGAGATCAGGTAAATTACGGGTCGAGAGTCGTCGTGTGACACAATTTGAGGCAGCGTTAAGATTGGGCTCTTTTACAGTAGCACATTTTTCTGTTTTACGACACTGAAAGAATACTCGCAAAAGGGCGAATGGCTAGAAGTCATAATTTAGTATTCCAAAGACCACTATCCGACACCACCTTGGACGTGCTTCATGTAGAACGGGCGACTGTCCCATTGACACGACGGAAAGAGCCCATCAATGGCGTCAGCTCCAGGCACTCTCTCTGTAAGTTTTTTTCGCAGTGATATAGCTGAAGATTATGTCCGCACTTGTTCGTTTTTTATCTTCTGTCAAGAGTTTTTGTTCAGAATTTATTAGCCTTAGTGGAACAGGACTGAAATCGGATGAAATGAATCAAACAACAACTTTATCCAGGGCTGACATGGGTGACCATTTCCTCTCTTTCTACGCACGTCTTTTCTATCCCAAGGAGGATGCGTCCGATAGCTCCAGCCACGTCCATTTTTGTGGTCCCAGTGCACTTCACGTAAGCACTATGTAACATGGAGAGGGGCTTGAGCTCGACTGCAGAACTGCAGACTAGTACCACATCCTTGCGCTTTTTCTCCTCTTTGGCAGCATTATGCTCACAGGATATAGCACATGCGAAAGCTCTCTCTTTCTCTCTCTCTCTCTGGTAGCGCTGCGACCTTCGTCCATAGAGATCACCGTCGCGCACTTGTGCAACGCCGATTCAACTCCTTGTTCGCGTTCTCGTATGCCGTCGCGCACGTTTTCTTACCCTATCGTTGAGCAATGTGCTTTGCAATCGCGTCAGCCGCCGCGTGAACCATGCGCTTCAAAAAACAACTTCCACTTCAGGAATGGCCAGTATGTGCAGGATCCTCACGATGCTTCAGAGGTACTACAGAAGCTCAAATTCGGGTCCTGCAGCTCACAGTCTCGAACGATAGCGTCGCTACAATGATCTTCTAGTATTCTACCCACTGTTTCTTCATTCACGCACGCAGTATCGTCTTATGGCTGGTTCAATCAATTCCGAAAGAGGCGGCGACATAGACCGCGCCGTCGACAACGATATGAATTGATGAAGCAGAAGACGAAGAGTCGAGTAATCGCTCGCCACATCATACGTAGACACGCCTCCTCTGGGATGCGCCCGTATCCCTGGATTCAGCTCAACAACGACGTTAGACATGGGATCACAGAGTTCTCCAGAGACTGGTTTCTTCTTGTTTTCCGTCTTTTGGCGCTGTATATGTTGCTAAAGTTCCTTAGTTTGCAGAGGCGACTAATACTCCTACTTTACTTCGACTGACAGCTGCAGGCAGGAACTTGCTCGTGGGAGCACCAACGTCTGAGAGATATCAAAGGCGTGGCTCACCGGCTCTTCCGGTCAGTAGCGATACGCCCGGGAAATTCCAGTTGGAGCCCTTTACTTGTTCCTTGAAGTGGGAGTAGAAAACGAGTAAAGTAGATGCCATTGATCTTGATGTGTGTACGTCGTGAAAGCAGGAAACTAGCAAGATTGCGCGAATCCTCTTTATGTTCGGCACTTGTTCTATCCTCTTCTTGACTGCGCTCTGAAAATTCCATCGCAATCGAACGCCAAACGCCCCACTTGCCCGCGGAATCCACTGTTTTGCTCTACGCGCGCAAGATCTGCAGCACTTCCGTCCTGTCAATACTGGAGCAATCAGGGATGCATGTGGGTGTGTACATGATTACTTCCACGATATTTTCTTCTTCTTTCGTTCGCATCTCGTTAAAATCACATCCTTCTATACGTCGAGTGTCCAGACGTTTGTTCTCACAAACGTGCACGATATTTTGCTTGAAGTAGGAGTAAATATCTGATAAGATCAGAACTTCCTTCGTGCTCTCTGCGACATACAGGATTTGATTGTTTCCCACTCGTCAAGATTCTTTTGCGTGATGAGATGCGTCTGAGAAGTGTATGTTACATCCAAACACCAGTAGTCGAAGAAGGGTTCTGGTCTGGTTGGTGTAATGATGTGTGAAAGTTTACCAGATCCATCTGGTTAAGCATAAAAACATGATTGAAGGGTAGAGGGTTACGGTAATCTCAAAAAGCTTTTGCTACTTCAGACTCTTCGACTGCCTCGTACTACTGTTTATCATGTGGTCTTTTGGTTCAGCGCATCACCATTATCCACTAGTACAGCTTGTCCGCTCATGTGTCCTCTGCTGTCTTCTTCTTACTATGAGTAGCGAATAGCGAGCGGTAACAGCAACTCTGCTAGCGTCTCGTTGCCAACTGCGCAGATGCTGGACCGTCTCCTTGATCGAACACCGCGTCTACGGGAGCTCGGCAGCAGCAGCGGCGTAGCACCAGTCGAAGAAGTTTAGTTCAAATTACATCAAGCTGTCAAGCTGCTTGCAACTTACATCCTTGGAGACGGAGATTCATGCTTTGTGCCGACAGCTGCATCATCTGCGTGAAACATGACGATCAAGCCGATATATGCTACTATCAAGAAGCTGGAGAAGTTGAAGCTACTTTGTTTTACTGAGCGCGATGACGTGGATCCTGAGTTTGAAGCTTGCGAAGTCTCGCTGGCAAAACTATGTCAAGTCGGAGAGCCACGACTCATGTCAAGGGCAATGACATGTGACGACGACAAAACCTGCATCATCGAGCTTCCATCTGGCGTCCACGATGGCTTTTGTGGATTGCTGGACTCAGCGATCTTGAGGGCGACCGGTACTCTTGATGACCACTTGCAGCCGCGTGGATGAAGTTGCGTGGAAAGTCTCCGAGAGCTCTAGCCTGATTTCAGCTTCGATCCTACGCGTGGTATTGGCACCATTCGTCTCAGTGGAATGACGTGGATCAACTACCACGCATTGAAGGTAGAAGTGAGCGTCTCACGAGTATGACCCATTTGGATCGAAGAGTGGTATTAACTGGCGTCGAATACATTCTCTGCGTTCGTCTATCCCCAGCGCGGCGGGTCTGTCAGTATAAGCTCTACACGGCGGATGACGGAGCAAATCCACTTTTGCGCATGGATCCGATAGCTGTCGGCAAACCA
>NQFO01002699.1:0-26740 GCA_003991265.1 Pseudoperonospora humuli
CACTGTGATGCAAGTAACTACTCAAAAAGAGTGTTCCCTTAAAAACTCCCCTTCGCGATCTAGTGCTTCCTCACTATGTGGCTGGCACCAATAACCGCAGGACAACTTGCTTCCGGCCTATGCCACTTACGAGTGCCCCAACCTTGTACCGAAGCTTGACGCGACAAGGGCTACTATGTCACGGTACCGAAGAGTACAGTACACCGGTGGCGGCAGCGCCTTGTTGACGCTGAGCGAGGACGACGGAGCCGGGTATGTTGCGCAGATGAGCGCTGGGGATGGAGAAATGAAAAGTGAGATTGAATGAAGCTTTATCGCTTCGCTAGCCTGCTTGCTGGAACCACTGGTTCACAGAGCTTCAACACTAAAATCCAGTTGTCTATTTCTTCCTAAATCTCAGCTGTTATCTATCCTACCCATAAACTTGTTCTTCTTGACCACGTAGTCTTGCAGATCTTGACCTTGATCTAGCATCCAGTTCCCATCCGGTATGTTTGCATATCCTAGATGATTATTTGCCAATGGATTTATGGATAGGCTAAAAATATACATTACTGCGTGTAGCATATGAAATTGACGCTAGTTGCCGTTCTAACAATCACGTCTGTGACGGCAGCTACGTCACAGTATGATAGTAGTTCCCCGCACAAAATCTAACACCGCCACGAAATGCGGGTAGAAGAGCTGCTTGTGAAACTCATGATCATAGTTACATCCCGTCCTTGACTTGGAACTTGTTGCTGGTAAACTTTTGGTGGCACGCATTACAACGGAAACAATCCAGATGGTACGCTTTGCTCATAACGGCAGATCCCTTATCCCTCCAATATAGCTCCGTAATAGTTGACGCAAATCGGCTAAATCCGTGACCTCAACCAGGCGCATTGGCAACCCAATGGGATCAATCGATTAAAACTCCAAGACCGACTAGCCACTAAGGGGCCTTAAGACAAGCCCAATAGGTAAGCCATAAGCTTAAGGGCAAGCCAAAAAAGTATTTGCCCAATTTCACTATGTTATAGAAAAAACCCTATTGTAAGTGACAGAAGTAGGGACTCAATGTCAAGCAGTGTAAGCCGATAGTCCACCCTAGGGCGAAGCAACGAAGGCGATGTGCGATAAGGTTGCGAGATTTCCCGCTGTAATAATCTAGTAGACTAGACGCATTGAGCGCTAAACGAATAGCGCATCCCCACATATACGTTTTTATATCCAATTTTAATCGGAAGGGTTCTCCGTAGTATCGAGAGCTGAGAATTGAGAAGGTTGTAGCTGCAAATGTTTCATTTTGAGTCCTTCAGTTGTCGAAGTGCAATACTGAAATGACTCACACTTCGGCCAAGTAAATCTTGAGAAAACCACTCAATATGAAGAGTTGTCACCGCAAGTAAGCTGGCTTAGATATTGCAAACATTGACTGGAAGCTCATAAAAACGAATGTCGGTTGGATGCATCTATACAAATCGAAGAATGACCGCACGAACGATATGAAAGATCACAAAAAGACTGTACTCATACTGCGTCTTTGAGCTTGGCGTTGGCTCAACATTGAAGAGAAGCACTAAAGACCATTCAATAGGTGAGCCAAACAGCGGTTGAAATTTCTTGAGCCATAAAGTCCAAACTTGTATGGAAAAGTCACAGTACCAGAAGATGTGACGTAGCTGCCGTCACAGGCGTGGTTGCTAGGAACGACAACTAGCGTCAATTGCGTATGTTACACGCAGTAATGCATACTTTTTAGCCTATCCAGAAATTTATTGGCCAATAATCATCTAGGATATGCAAACATACCGGATGGGAACTGGATGCTAGATCAAGGTCAAGATCTGCAAGACTACGTGGCCAAGGAGAACAAGTTTATTGGTAGGATAGATAACAGCTGAGATTTAGGAAGAAATAGGCAACTGGATTTTAGTGTTGAAGCTCTGTGAACCAGTGGTTCCAGCAAGCGGAAGAAAAGGCTGGTGCAACGCTCAGACGCTTTAATGTCGGATCCAAATTTGTGTTTGGAAGCAAAGTGAGCGGATTCTTTAAACTTGGCCTGATTAGCTGCTTTTGCGGTGAAAAGGTCCTTGCACTAATCCATTGACGGATATAACGCCTGTTGACGCTGTAATTTGCTAGCCGTTAGGTGAAATCTCTCTATTTCACTTTGACAATAGTTTTTCTTAGCGTAAAACAATTGTCGAAGGGAGATATAATCCCTCCGTTTTTGCTTATCAAGCAAACATCCAGGATTATAGTGCTTTAAGTGTGGGTCAAATGAAGCAGCAAGTTTTAGCAATGAAGCATCGAGGTAATCTTGAGCCTCGGGCAACCGAATAACCCAAGCAGAGTACTCGCTTGATGCTTAGCTAGAAAGCTTAAAATTGGCTGAGCCAAGTCGTAAGAATATGGACCCCTATACCGAATTTGGCTCGAAAATCATGAAAATGCGCTGAAACACAGAGTGAGATAATCGATAGTCTACGAAGACATACTCGATACGAGACGATTCAGTTGAACTCGTGAATTCTTGAACATCTGGATGTTGCAGTCTCCACGAGTCAACTAAGTACAACTCATGCAACCAGTCTAGCAATTCTTCGCGTCCTTGTCGTCGAGACCATTCCTGCAAGCGAGCTTAGTTGAGTTGGTTAGATAGAACGGTATTGAAATCTCCCATAACAATGTGGTGGACATCTTTAACATAGTGGCGAGAGAGGCTGTTATAGAGTAGCGGACGCTGTCTCTGTTGGACAAGGGCATGCACTACGCAGATGTAGGTAATGACGAAGTCCACTGTTCCGCGTATCAGCAAATAGCGAGAAAGAAGGTCCAGGGAGCTCACATAGCTTGCAGAGACGTCGCAAAGCTTGCTTACCGAACATGTTGGTGTGATAAGAAGTCCGACATTCGTTGACTTAGTATACGAATCCACGTTGTCTTGAGACCAAAAACTTGAATTTAGTGCGGAAGTCGCTTGCCAAAGATGTTTGGCTCGTTGAAAGATTTTGTCTCCGGTGAAGCGGGCTTCTTGAAGACCCACAAGGTGAAAGCTGCTAAAAGAGTAGTTTATAATTGCTCGCGAGTACCCGTTTAGGGCCTACAGCTTCTTAGAGAGAAGGTGATTTGTTGGGTGCCACCTTTTATCGTAGAAAGGTGAAGGTGTCGCGAAGGTAGTGGGGATTGCATCTGCAATGACGCGTTTTAAAAGTGGAGAAAGTACGAGAGACGCCAAAGTCGGGTCATCCCATAGTAGCTAAAAGGAATGGGCTAGTGCTGACGCCGCCTTATCCATCAAAGTACCTAATTTCAACGGGTCTATGTAGACGCTTAAAGCAATAATCTGATATGCCAAGTCGAATTCAGCCAATTTCACCTGGCCCCAGTATTGGTCGTGGTCCGGGCAAAGCTGGCTGAGAACGGACTGAAAGCCGAACGTCGAATTAGCAGGTAGCAGCTTATGCAACCGTTCTCCAAGCATCCCATCATCTGAAGATGAGTATTTTCGAGTTGCAGCAACTCGAAGCACAGCATAACCAAATACTGTGGTACGCAAGTGCTGGTAATTGCCAACGGTCTTAGTATTTAAAAGAACACACAACAGACTAGGTATACTGCAGACCTTGAGGTTCGTCCTGGAATCTCAGCAAGTTTGACATACGAGCGAACTGAGCGAGCCGGGTCATGAGACCGGTCCCAGAGTGTGATGTCTTAGTCGAGTGGAATAGGCCCGCCAGACCTGGTGCTGAGCCATTCATAGGGATTTGCCAATGAAACAAAAGAATTTTCCAATTGGAAGGATGGAAGTTTAGTCACTTCAGCCTCCAGCTCAGCGACCGTGCCGAAAGTTAAGCGTTTTGCCCGTATAGTATGTAACAGGGCCTTGAACCTGTTACTTACGTGCACTGTTGAGGAGAAAGCTCTCAGCTTGTTAAGACGAAAAATGATTTAGTTGAGCTAAGGGCCTACTGTATGTAAAATAGCACCCTACTGGACGTGCGTCCTGGGCCACTCGTTGGCTTTGCCTATCGATGATTGGCTGGAATGAAGGATAATATCAGCAGATATTATCTATCCAGACGCAGGCATAATTAGGGTGATTACACCACCGTGTCACACGATTTTAAGGGGAACCAACCATCTCTGTTGGTCAGTGTCACAGTCAGTATAACGAGGTCACCCCGTTACATAATACGGTCAGGTGCCCGCGCTGAAATTTCAATAGCATTGACTGGAAATTTGGGCGCGTTTTCGGTGTGCCAAATGGAGTTAAGGTGAACCGTAATCGTAGATTCAATTTCTCTTCGTTCCGAGTCAGACTGATCCCCACTATGTGGCTCTTCTTCTGAATCAGAATCATCTGTCATAGCGTCACCATCCCTGGAGTCGCTTTCATTGTCGAAAGCCGGTGGATTATCTTTGTCAATAACAGATGGCCTCGCAGGTGTTATAGTCTTTCCAACAGGTTTGTTGCCTGCACGTAAAGCCGCAATGTGCGGCGGAATCGTGCGATTGTAGGCACTTATCCTATGGTGTATCACGGCAAGGCTCTGACCAGCAAATTGAATCAGACGAAGCGATGTAGGCTTGTCTAGCATTAACGACGATGGAGGAGACTTCTGGTTGAAGGACACTCTGCGGCTGCGGGAGCGAAGACCGCCGATAACATGAACCGGTGTTATGTACACTGGAGTAGAGCCCTATTGGGCAAGCCAATCGTGGATGATCCTATCCGACGCATCATCGGGAAGACATTGCAAATCCACGTAAGACCAATGGGAGTATCTCGAGTACGTTTGGACTTCAAAAGCGCGACGACAGATGGTCACACTCTCCCCCCCAGTAATTTACATACTTCCCAACTGGTACACATAAAACTGATACCAACATTACGGATCGTTGTAAAGTCGCGCAAATGCTCAAGACTCTTCGACCACAATGGGGGTTGGGTTGTCGAGCCGAGCGAAGTCATTATTTTGGTATCAGAAAATGTCGCTGCTAGGTCCGTAGCGGAAATTCACATGGGTAAGCATAATTCCGCCGAAACTTGTTGGGGCACGCCGGTGAGGGTAGCGCACCGCTTAACGTAAACATCTTTAGTAAGGTCTAATAGAGCAGTCTCAGCCTTCGCGAAGACAGCGTCGGTCGGACGTGAATAGTCAACACGCGAGGCAGTAGTCACAGGGTTGCGTAGGTAGCGGCGGGCGGACGGTAGCGCTCTACGGGCGCTGGGCGGAGGCGACGAGAGGCGGGCAGGCAGAGCAGACGGGCGCTTAGAACGGCACCGGTAGAGGTGCCCTGGAAGGCGCTTGATGCTTAAGCGGAGAAATGAAAAGATAGATTGAATGAAGCTTTATCGCTTCGCTAGCCTGCTTGCTGGAACCACTGGTTCACAGAGCTTCAACACTAAAATCCAGTTGTCTATTTCTTCCTAAATCTCAGCTGTTATCTATCCTACCAATAAACTTGTTCTCCTTGGCCACGTAGTCTTGCAGATCTTGACCTTGATCTAGCATCCAGTTCCCATCCGGTATGTTTGCATATCCTAGATGATTATTTGCCAATGGATTTATGGATAGGCTAAAAAGTATGCATTACTGCGTGTAGCATATGAAATTGACGCTAGTTGTCGTTGCTGGCAGCCACGCCTGTGACGGCAACTATGTTACAGCAGTAGCCTGCCAGGCTTGACGCCACTTTTTTTCCTTTTGGGGTCTATTGACCTTACTCATCGAAAGTGGGGAAAACGACAGCGCCGTAAGCGTAATAAATAAACCTCTACCGTAAGCCGTTAAAGTTTAGGAGGGCGGGGGGCTGCAGGTCTAGTGTCTTAGACACCTAAGCAATCGCTAGTCGAAAGGTACTTTAATAACCAGACTTAAATAACAGAACAGCCTATTTTGAGTGTCGTCCCTACTTCACGTAGGTAAGACTTTTCAGCGACCACGTCCGTTCGACCTAGCGTCCGGAAATGTGCTCACAACTAACACCTCTCGATACTAATGTCGTACTACAAAGATAGTTGAAATCAACCAGTCAATTCTTTTCAGAGGAGACTTAGCGCAAATTCAAGTCGCTTAGCAGGGATGAGCATTCAGTAAAAACTGAAAGCGTCTAACTGTCTAAGCGGCAAGAGGTAGGGGCTGAAGGTAAAGGTTCGGCACGACCCGCAGGGGTGGTGAAAGCGAAGGCTTGCAGTCGAACGATGAGTGAAGGAGCAAGCTTGGGCTTGTCTCGATTCAATTGCTCGGTAGCTGGCAAACTGCGGAGTAGTCGAAGTGCCTGTGTCCAATTTGCATGAAACCCTAAGGAAGTGCCTGCCTTCTTGATGACCTTAGGCACTGTCTTCTTACCGAGTTCTAGATGCTCTTAGAAACTCAACGTGGCGCTGCCTTCAGCTTACAGCCAGCTGGTACGTCAATAGCTCATTTTACGTCGTGGTATGTATCACTGAATACATGGGGCGAAACCCAGAAAGTACAAAAATATGGGGATGGGAAAATCTGCCAGATATTGTAGAAGGTGACATTGTCACTGCTCCCTAGCATAAATTTGCAAAGCTGCACATCGAGTACAATGAAGCTGCGTCTGCGTCAATTGCAGGTGATCCACCGCCATGGCGACCGCACTCCATTGGTCAATATTTTTAAAGGGAGCAGCAATGCTCATTTAGAGGAGAAAGAGGCACTGCTGTGGGGTCGCCAACTTCCTGCACCCACGCAACTCGCACAACTCCGCTCCAAGTTCAGCGTCCAGCTGGGTGAAGACGTGCAGAGTTCGTTCCAGCAGCGGCCATTTGGTTATTTGACAATTCGAGGCATTGAACAGATGAAAAGTCGGGGAGAACAACTGGTGCGAGTGCTTACTGTCAGTCATCAAGGTATCTAGTGAGCTAACATTGTCGACTGTCAATGTGGCAGCGAGAATATTGCAAGGAGGAAGAGCTACGACTGGATACGGTGACAAAAGAGCAGCTGCAGATCTTCAGTAATGCATACACGCGCACCCAACTTAGCGTACAGGCACTGTTGGACGGCATGCTGAACGGCCAGTCCCAATTGAGCCCTACAGTGTGTGTGCTCCCACCGGAAAAAGACATCATCAACAGTACGTTTCTTATTGATTTGACATTGTTCGCTGCCATTGAAAGTTTAGCATACAATCTTACAGCGTACAGAATTTTTCCGGAGATCATGCGGATCAAGACGGACTTGGAAAGGGACAACGATGAGTTTGCAGCACGTGAGCACGCAATGGCACCAATCAAGCAAGAACTGATGCGAGCGTTTCCGGCTGTAGACTCGGGTCAGATTCCTTTCACTTGGATGACTGCTGCCGACTACTTCGTCTGTCGGCGTGCTCACCATGCCCCTTTCATTTCCGGCACCGAATTGCACGGCGACGCTACTGAGGAACACCTTAGTTTCCGTTTCCACCAGGTTAGAAATACTCCAGAAATGAGGCTGCAGTACAGAGTCTGAATGAGTTCTTATATGGCGTCGATAGTTTTACTCGCATCGGACGATCTTAAAGCTTGTGGCCGGACGCTTGATGCACAACGTGCTCCAAGAGGTAAATCGTTTTCGACCTGGTATGTGGTTGCTATGAGCCTGACACTTTTTCTCCGATCAAAACCGCAGATGCAAAAAGCTCTCTGGGACTACCGCCAAAGCAAAAAGATTGTAATCTACAGTGGACACGACATATCGTTGTTGTCGGTCCTCCGGACGATGAACGTTGAAATTGCAAACGACACCAGATTTTGGCCGGAATATTCCTCGGCTCTCGCACTTGAGCTTCTGGAAAAGGAGAATGGAACGTTCTTCATTCGTGCTAAACTTAATGGCGAAATCCTAGCAATGAGCGAGACCCCTGACGGACTTTGTCCTCTTGACCGTTTTCGTGACGTAGTGTTGGATCATATTGGAGGTTAGGCT
The DNA here is from genome assembly GCA_003991265.1 of Pseudoperonospora humuli. Classification (NCBI taxonomy): domain Eukaryota; phylum Oomycota; class Peronosporomycetes; order Peronosporales; family Peronosporaceae; genus Pseudoperonospora; species Pseudoperonospora humuli. The sequence goes on from NQFO01002699.1 coordinate 7,926, forward strand.
GAACAACTTCCTAATAGCTCCTCGGGTCGACATGAAAACTGACGATCAAGAACGCAAGCCTGTTTCTACCGCATCTTAAGCCAGCAGCTCGGCCACTTGCAGTGCGCGCTTGTAACGTCGCCGAGCAAGCTTGATAATGAGCATTTTATCCTTTTCTTCTGCCGCTGCTTCTTCATCTTCTTTTGTCGGAGCACCAATGTCAATAACATCTTGGGCAGAATCTGCCACACGCTACGCACGACATACTGTAAGCAACGACAGCTCTTTTTGAGACATATACACACAAATCTACAAACCTTGCGTACAGCGCCTTGGATACTATCCAAGTATTTGAGCACAACAGCAAACATAGACTTGGGTACGACGTCAGCCTCGTACATCCAGCGGATAATCCATTGCTGCTTGATTTTCTGGGTTGCCGCGTGCATATATCACAGAAAGGTCAGCGGATGTTATCTCCAGCGATAAACAGTAGGCCGGCCAACTGACCTTAAATTTCCACGGCAGCTCATCATCTTTCTTGGGCTCGTTGCGCTTTTGCCACTGCTCTAGATAGTATTTGGCCTGCTGGATTGCATCTGGTGAGCGATCGGACTTGGCACTTCCCTCGTTCGCCGCTTTGCCATCCTTTTTCTTAGCTACACGCGCACGTTTCTTGGGTATGATCTTGTCTCCATTGTCGTCGAGCTTGAAATGTGTATTTGCCATCTCCTTTTTTGTCTTGGCGACCCTCAGCTTGCCTCGTTGCTTCTTGGACGGCTTGGTGGCGACCATGATGCTACCAACCAAATTTTCTGTGTGATTGACAATATTGATTGGCAAAGTCTTACTGAGCCCTAACCTCGTAAAAAGGATCATTACGTGAGAGTGAGGGGCTTCCGAAGACTGGGCGTAGAGCAGACTAGGAGCAGAGATAAACAGCCGTGGACTCGAGCTAGTTCTCACCTAGGATAACCACTTATCTAACAGTGCAGAAGTTGGAAGACGAGTGCGATTCGAGTAGTCAATACACTCCAGAAAACGCAAATGCAAGCTGCTATTGAGGATCTGGAAATTCCATCTCTTAGCTGCGTCTTCCCATTGCTGCTCCAATGCAAGTGACAGGTGGAATCTACCGTTGGTGCACGTGAGCACAGATAAACTTCTTTTGCAAGTACCAAAACGATCTACAGAAAGTGGGTCTTGCGGAGGTCTTGGTACTTCTTGTATCCAGCAGCTGCAATGCCGGCAACGATAAGCACAACGATGAAAAACGGCGTCTTCCAGCTACTGGACTTGGCGGCCGTTTCCTTCACCGTCTCTTCCAAATGCGTATCCATTTGGTCACGAATCGCGTTTACTGTGCTGTGCACACGTTCAACCGCCTTTCCGCTTACCCAAGCCTCAAGCTCATCGATTCGCTTCTCGTCCGCAGCACCCTGTTCCTTCAGCTTTTGGATCGTGTTTTCTGTTGATTCTTTCAGTGCAGTGAACTGATACTCAAAATCCTCGATTAACTGACTATACTTTCGCTTGACCAGCTTCACCCTGTCGTCAATGTTTCCATTGCTTAACGAGGTTTCAAGGTTCTTGTCCACAGCATCGCGCTGCTTCTGGTCTGCCTGCGTAGCGAGCGAGTCAATCACGTCACTGATAGATAAAAACAAGCGGTTAGTCTCATAAGCCTACTCGTAAGCAAATAGTAGGTAAGCTTACTCGTAAACATTGAAAGCAATAACATCGTGGTTATCAGCCAGGCCGCCAGTCGAAGCCGAGATGCCGACGTATGCGTCATTTATCCAATCATCACCAATGGTAAGACGCTGGCTGTAGCACTTAACCCAGTTGCCCGAGGCATCAGCGTCGATCAAGATCGAAAATTGCTGATCTGCCTGTGTGTACGTGATTTTAGCACGGGACATGTTGAGCGACGGGCTGAAGGCCGCATTTTTCTCATGGTAGCGGATACCGGGGGCCATGCAGCCCATCTTTTCCATATCGTTGAGCTGGTCGAGTGTCTTGGTGCCGTCGTTCTCGAAGAACGTCACATCCTTGTGGCCACCACTGTGCTCCTGGTTGACAAACGTGTCGAATACGACACCAACACCCTTGAATTCTCCGATGAAGCCATGATTGTCACCTTGAACAAACTCGCTAGTAGTGATCCAGAGCGCCAGGCCGTCACCGAACCAGGATTTGGCTTGGCCACTGATACGGAACGTGAATACGGCGGCAAACTCCTTGACCGCCAGCTTGTTCTTGCTCCAGACATGCCCACGCTTGCTTTGACGGTCAGGAGTCAGTCGTGCAAAGTGGCGATTCACAGCCGTGTCTCCACCGTACACGAAGTTGTCTCCGATCTGACGCAGACCTTCGCTATTGACGATGTCGAAGGGCTTCTCGAAAGAGACGTAGTTCATGCGCTTAGCATTTGTGCCAGAATACTGCAGCACAGCGAGGAGTGTTGCCGCACATAGCAACATACTGAAGCTCACACGAGAGACACTCATCGACGCAAGAGGAAGGTCGGCTAGGTCTGCCACGTAGCAATACTTGGCGGTTCACGATTGAGTGGGGAAGTACGAAGGATGACAGTATAAGTACGGTGGATAATATCGAATTCTCAAGCGCTACTTCAGAGCGCATTCATAGTGCGATCCGACAATTCTTTGTGGAAAGATTATCGCTAAACGGATAAAAGATACTCTGCAGACAGCAAATTGATAATTCGTGAGAGCTCCTATCGACTTAGTCGTTTGGCACGTCGACGACTCAAGAAGGTTCTAAGGTATGGTTGTTAATCACATTACTGTCGTCGTGTCCTTATTCACATAGATCCTAGCTTCAAAGCCAGGAGCACGACGAGGAATATACACGTAAGTTACTCATCGCGAAAAGCATCACAATGGTTGATTCAACGAGACATTGAATTGCACGCAGATTTTTTGCCGTTATCGTGCTGGGCGGAATTGCTTAAAGTTATATGGCATCGAGCTTTGTATTGCGCCCGGGCTCTCTTCTCGTTACCTCCTTTTGACCGCGCTCTGGAATTTTCGCAGGAGTCGAACATAGAATGTCAGACCATTCTCTTGAATGCGGTCTACCCACAGAATCCACTGCGCGCTTCAGCCGGTGTCATATGATGTAAGAATGTCTCGCATCTGCAACGCTTCCATCACATCCGCCTTATCGGTACTCTTGCACGCACACATGATAGCTTTCACAAGGGCTCCTTTCTCCTTCTTTTGCTTCTTGGTAAGATCGCTACCAAGGTCTCCAAATGTAGTCAGCACGTAGAGTGAAGTAGTCCATCTCAGGTCTTGGTCGGTGCAAACGGAAAAGTGGATGGGTCCATGTATCAGCTACATAGCCCCCTTTGGGTTCGTCACGCGACAAATAAAGAGCCATCCACCAATCACAGTCGAAGTGTGAAGGACTCGGGCTACAAAAATACGTGGCGATGGGAAAATCCACCCAGGTAGACCTGGATATTATTGTAGGAGGTGACTTACATTAATTTGACGCTGTGATCGCTCCCACTTAGCGCGAGCAAGTACTTGAGATCGTTGCGCATGTTCAGCAGTACATCAGCATCCAAGACCAACGCCCCGGCACCTGTTCTACCCTGGGTGGAGAAGTAGTACGTACACAGACCTCTGCTTCTCTTTTACTAATGTGCAAACAGTAACTTGCTGTTTCTGGGCTCCAGTCGACCCAAGAACGTGGACGAGATTTCCCACCAGGAGCACGTGGTGGCCACGCTCAAGACGTCCATCGCAAATGGACAACTACCTCACTTGCTATTCTATGGTCCTCCGGGCACCGGTAAGACGTCGACTATAGTGGCCGTGGGACGTCAACTCTTTGGCCCGGATTTCCGCAAAAATGGTCGCTTCTTGGAGTTGAACGCATCGGATGACCGAGGCATCAAAGTGGTGCGCGAGAAGGTCAAAAGCTTTGCTCAAGGTGCCATCAGCACTGTCAATGGCTTACCGCCTTTCAAGATCATTGTGCTGGATGAGGCCGACTCAATGACAGGTGACGCGCAGTCGGCACTGCGTCGCATGATGGAGAACTATTCCAAGGTCACACGCTTCTGCCTGATCTGTAACTACGTGAGTCGCATTATTGAGCCCGTGGCCTCGAGATGTGCCAAGTTTCGCTTTGCTCCATTAGAGAAGACCTCGATGACGTCTCGTGTGCGCTTTATCGCCTCAGAAGAACACGTGAATGTGTCGGATCTGGTGCTGGATGCGCTGCTCGAGTGCTCGAACGGTGATTTACGAAAGGCAATTAACTACTTGCAAAGTGCCAAGCAGCTCTGTAGAGACGATGAGTTGTCTGAAGACGATGTCATTGCAGTGGCTGGACTTGCTCCGCCCGAATTGCTGCAGCAGTTTTGGGCCTCGGTGGCTTCAAACAGTTTTGAAAAAATGAAGACCGACATTGAAAGCATTTTGCTAGCAGGATACCCGGTGCTCACGATTTTGCGACAGCTGAATGACGACGTGCTTGCAATCGAAAAGCTCGGTGATGTACAAAAAGCTAAGATCTGTTTGCGCATTGCTGAGGCCGATAAGCGGCTTGTCGATGGTGCTAGTGAGCACTTTCAGCTGCTAGACGTCGCATCCTACGCTATGCGCATTTACCATACGTCATAACACATGTGGGATCGTGACAAGGATACATCATAAATAAATGAAAAGGCGATGGCAATGGCTACCAGTGTAGTGGAATTAAAGCCGCCACACCAACTTGTACGTGTGGCGCAGTATTTCTCGGCATACTAAGCTCTGTGCTTAGTAGCAACTAACTACTTTTGATTGTAGCCGCACCCTGATCAGTTACAGAAGACATTTGCATCCATTCACGATTCTTCCACTGCTTCCAAAAAGTAACCTCATCATCACCAGCAGCGACACTAAGCACCGAGCCTGTGAGCGACCAGCATATCCGATACACGGGCGCACGAAACGTATGCATTATGTGGGATGCCCATTCGCCGTTGGCTTCGTCTTGTGTCCAAATACGAACCGTATGGTCATCCGAGCCAGATGCAATCACATTCGCTGGGATACCCACATTCGGCGCCCAAGCCACATCGCGGACCCAGTCGTCGTGCCCATATAGAGGAGTCTTCTCAATTTTCCAGTAGCTGTTACCAAGGCTTCCACCTTCTTGAGGGGTAGTAATGAGCTGCCAAATAGTGATCGCTTGATTGCACGATCCAGTGATTACGCGCTGGATTGGCCCTTGAGCACCCTGCGAGCCCAATGAGTTGTAGGGTGCCCAGCTTACCGCCGTGCAGCCCATGCCTTCCTCCGAGTTACGAAAACTGGATGACGTCACCCATCCTTCACGCATACGAGTAAGAAACGATACCTGTCCGTCAGCTGATGCACTAGCCAGACACAGTCCATATTCGTACGGCGCCCAGGCAACACTCAGCACTGCCAGCGAGTGAAACTCGTGAACGTGCTTCAAACGCCACTCCGTCACGTTGCCAGTTCCCCCGGCACCCTGTTGCACCAGCTCTTCCCGATAAACGTATACCTTGCCATCTTGAGCAGCCAAAGCCAGTACTGCGCCGAACTTCGGGTGCGCCCAAGCCACGCGGTGAATTGGGGCAGCCGAGTCATCAGCCAAACGCACCACATGCAGCAAACTGTACAGATGCTGCTTCTGCTGGTCCTCCTGATCATCTGGCACTGTCGAATGTCCATCGTCGTCTCCACCCGCAATGATCGCCTTGGACACGTCGTACACGCGGAATGTCCTATCGGATGAGCACGTGACCAGGCGCTTGCCATAGTAATCCAGCTGAATGTCGTAGATCAAGTCGTTGTGCTCGGTGTCGATGCTTGTCACGGGCGCTTGACGCGGATACTGGTGTTCGGGGTGAGGTTGCCCGTACTGCGCAACAAACTGCCCCGTGCCGTGCATGTTGTCTAGGTTATTGACTTGTCTTGGTTTGAGTATGATATTTTAGTCGTCCTCAAACGTGAGCTTTACGTAAATCCTTGGGTTTACACGCAAAACAAGACCCTTAAAGTGCTTTCTTTACAAAGCAAAAGATGACAGACATGCGAAATATTTCAAAGCTCGTGGAAGTGCGTTTATCCAAACAAATTTAGAGAGTCTTTGACATACAGTAATGCACAAGTAAAGTAAAAGTCATGCTGCACTGAATGCAGCACTTCGTCTTTTACTGGCGATCATTGCGAAATATTGTGATCGCATTGTCACCTGAAGAACTGCAAAGTGAAACATCTCACGCATGTGCTTCGATAGAAGCCGCTAAGCGGTTGAATTTGGGTAAAACCCACAGCACTGCATGACGTTTGTTGCTCCAGTCGCTCTTTTCCATAGCTCTATGCTGCATATCAGTCAAAATGTTGCGACATCTGTTTGACCATTTCAAAAAGTGGACAAGTGCAATGTTTGCTGTGAATGGACCTAGTGGGCCAACCTCGCGCCATGAGCGGCGCATAAAGAGCAACCGACAGCGAGAGAGCGATGAAGGCACCAGAAGACGCTGGGCTGAGAAGAAGCGCGAGCACTTCTTTGCAAAGAAACAGCACGACAGCTACAAACGTGGTGAGGACACGAGTTTACAAAGACAGCTGTAGAGATAGCGTTTACATGCTCTGCTCGTGTTGCAACAGACTCGGAGAAAGTGAAGAAGCACCCAAGCAAGCCCGGCATTTTTAAGGTATGCTTTTGGCTGGACTGTGCTGCACCAATACTTCGATATAACTCGTTTGGTCATTCGCAGGGATGCCGGATTATGTTCAATGGACGCACTGGCAAAGTGTCTTCGTACGTACCGTGAAAAGAGACAAGCGTGCAAAGGATTTACTCACGTTGTTTTCCGCGTTTCTGCTTTGTAGGTATTACTTGGCAAAGTTGATTCAGGAGCATGGTGGCAACGTTGCGTACGCAATTCTGATCACCTCGCAAAGCGTCATTTGTCCGACATGGTGTGTGCTTTGCTGACTCATTATGCAGGTCGGCGATGACTACCACGCGCATCACTCACATGGTCGGTTCCAATTTGAACGGGTCCAAGGTGGATAAAGTGCTCAAGGTATGCTGAAGTTGCTGCTTGAATTGAAGTTGTTGACCTGACGAGCGCCTCTTTAATTGCAGAGTTCTGGTAGATTCAAGTTCGTGAGCTCCGGTACGTTCCTACATTGCGAATGCCTTGGGCTTTACTCATTTCAATCACGCTGTTGTAGAATGGATCTTGCAATCTGTCAAGCTCAACAAACGTCTGCCCGAGTTTGACTTTCTCGTGTACAATAACTCCAAGGCAGCAGGCGCACTCCGTGCTACACTTTCGCAAGCTCAAAGTGCGAGACCCGATGAGGTCAACACAAACAATGGACGTGCGCATGACGGTGCAGTAAGAAAAACGACAGCGCACAACAACACCCGCTTGTAAAAGAGAAAGGATATACCATGTATAGGGTCACAACTAACCAGAGTAGCATTCGTTGTCGCTCCTTTTCAGCCAAAACCGAGAAAGCGAGACCTAGGGTAAGAGCATAGAGCAGACCTGAGAAGCGCAACCTCATACTCCTTTCCAAGCGCCCACCAAATCCTCGAACAGCCTTTCCGCCTGCGTTGCACATCAGCTTTTTTAATCACCATCCTATTCTGGACATCCTCGCCGCTTCTTGTGCCTCGTTACACTAGACCTCGAAGCTAAACTGTAGATAAATCAACCACTGCGCGACGCGAGGCAAACAGGACTCAACGACATTGCTTAGCAGCACTTCGAACCGCCGTTGGAAGGAACCTGTTGGCCGGGCGTCAGTTTGACACCAGCCTTAGGGGCCACCGGGGCGTTAGCCATGCGCTTCTTGATCTGGGCGGCCATCATCATGAAGGCCTTTTCGACGTTGGCAGCGTTCTTCGCACTGGTCTCGAGGAACTCAATGCCCAGGCTTTCGGCAAACTCTTTGGCGGCGTCCGTGCTCACCACACGCTTAGCCGTCAAATCGCTCTTGTTGCCTACCAGCAATTTGTTCACATTCTCGCAGGCGTATCTGCAGCCATTGCAACATGCAAGTTAGTGTAAATCCATCGTCCAAAAAGCAGCTCCAGCGCACCTATCAATCTCGTGCAGCCACTGCTTGACATTGTTAAATGACTCCTGGTCCGTCACATCGTACACCACGATAATACCGTGGGCACCGCGGTAGTAACTGCTAGTGATCGTGCGGAAACGCTCTTGACCAGCTGTGTCCCACTGTAGAATAACACACAATTAGTGAATGCTGCTTGCCTTGTGGACGTTGCACGGGGCAAATAAGTAGCTGCACATCGTACAATCTGGAGCTTAATGGTCTTGCCGTCCAGCTCGATGGTGCGAATTTTCTGAACGGAAGCACAGGCAATGATTGCCACGTTAGCAATGCTGCTTCAATCATAGACAACCCTCATCGAGAATAGTTAAACTGGAGCAGGGTCACTGGCACTCACAAAGTCCACGCCAATGGTCGAGATATAGCTCTCGGTGTACGTGTCATCAGCAAAACGGAGCAGCAGACACGACTTGCCAACACCCGAGTCACCGATCAGCAGCAGCTTAAACAGGTAGTCACTTCATTCAGCACATCAACATAGAGCCGTCAGTCAGGCACTGTCTTTCGCGAGAAACCCTCAAATACTTAGAACGCACTATTCCGGGTTCATATTGGACGATTCTGAAGAAAAAGTGGCGGGTGAAGGCGCTTAGTCTGCAGCAAAACACAGATGGACGGGTCAGATAATGATTTCCTACTGTAGACGATGATGGCTCCACGTTCCCTCCTTTCTGCGACTCTAAAATCCAAAGACAGTTCGAGTTCTGTCCACTTTGGCCAGCCAGCACAGAGAGGATAGCAAGCCAGAGGGGGAAGGGGGCAGCACATTCAACAAAGAGCCATCGGCATCTCTAGAATCATACACTTACGAAGAGAGGAAAAGGAAACGGCTCGCGCGTTCCGGGCGTTCTTTGAGTTGTGCGCGAGAGAAAGAGAAGGAATCGGGGGAAACGGACCGTTGGGTTGGCCTTCAGCCTCAGACGATTGGGCAAAATGACCCTGAGATGTTGCGACCAGTTGGAGGCTTGCGATTGGCCATCACAACGCTCCTCGTCCAATTAAAACATTTCTGTGTCGAGAATACTGCACAGACGACCTTCACAATCATTACCAGAAATGGCGAGAGAGGACAGAATGGCAATCATATGAGTTTACAGCAGAGTTTGCAAACCTAGTCAAAGACATGCACGAGAATTGTTCAATGCATTGCATATGAAATGCCTCGATAAGATTTGTATGCAGTATCGATCAACACGCTGCCAAGCGGTACGCACTGTCATCCGAGACCACAGCGCGCATCAAAGAGCGAGCAAATGGCTACAGTTGGAATCTTCCGAGTGTATCGCTATCGACGAAAGGCAATTCCAGGAGAATTGGTGGAAGGTGTCTTCGACATATTTTAGCTTGACGCCAGACGTCCGGAGTGTGGTGTTTCCAAGTAAATATTGAAGGTTCTGTCGAACAAAAGTACGAGCATTTTAGTCCCCTTTTTGCGAGCCAAGTAACGATCGACGGATTCAGCGCGTCAATTGTGCTGTTTCGACCAAAGCAGAGAACGAGAAGAAAGTTAAGTGCGAAGTCTTTTGAGGTTCGTGGTTCCTCCTGGGTACGTGCTGGACGTCGTCATTGGACTAGATCTCGAAACGCGGGCGCTGTATTCTGCTGTGAGAGAGGTCCTTCGTCTTCAGTAGGAAATGCATGTCGCACCGTCGACTACATTGTGGAAGGAAGCGAAAAAGTGAGAACGAGGATGCGCGCGCGGTGGGCACGCAAACTCGTGGTTATAATGAACGTGATATTGTACAAGCGACTACGAGGGTTGGACGAAGCGGCAGCTAAAGTACGAGAGTATCCTTGCAGTGACGCCGTGAAGATTACAGGCTACACAGCGTATCTAGAGCGGCTGCAATACTTTTGGAGCAATGTGAAGTTTGTGCTGCGGACTGGCCATTTCTTAAGTGGAGGTTTAATCGGAAGCGCATGGCTCTCGGCAGATGTTGAGCAAGAAGACGTGCGCGGCATACAGAGATTGGAGCAAACGCGATGGCATTAGGCCAGTCTGGTAAAAAAGGGTTGAAGCAGGCGTTGCAGAAGCACGCAACGTTAGTATCTATAAACGAGCAAGCTTTTTCTTAGTAGTGCCATCAGACGCTTTCGTCTGTTCGGTATCGTACGAACACAACGCTGCCGAAGAAGGAGAAGTGTAAGGGTATGGAACTGGCTCCTCAATTGCTTAAAGAAGGCTACAAAGTGCGTAGCTGCGACCGACCACGTAGAATGCACTGCTAAGTACTGAAACCGCGACGTGAACGCGTCCATCAACATGCTGGAGATAGGCGCATGGTTGATGATGGGGCATAGAAACAGGAAGAAAGCGTAAAAACTCGAGAATGTATTAGCCCTTGGATACCGAATTTGACAGTGGTTAGGGCTTGGATGAAAATTATTTTAAAAGAATTTTCTAAGGAATTTTGTTCCGCCTTTGGTCTCCCCCCACAAAAAGAAAGTGAGAAAGCGGAGAAGAAACGTCGAAGGCAAGTCACCAAATGACGGCTCTGCTGGAGCTGGCGGCAGCGCTCTCGGTGCTACGCCACTCAGTCTAGCCCTATATATTCATGTATATGTATGCGTGTGCATGTCGCTCGTGCAGAAGCATCAACAGCTCGTGTCTCTCAAGTTGCTATACGGGACGAAAGAACGCGAGCTGTGCTGACTCAATCTTACTCGGATTCACCGCTGCATTCCCGTGCCATTTGGTGTCTATAGGGAGTGTAGTGCGCGATTTCGGCGTGCTATTAGTGCAGAGCGACCCTTCGTAGCGAGGTGGTGTGTCCGAACTGAGAAAGGAACTAACTGATGTGATCGTGTTGCTGTTTCACTTGATGCAGACGTAACTACCTTGGACGAATACTTAGTAAGAAAAGAGTACGCCGCCAGTCGTTCTTGTGTCGATCATGAGCTCTTTTAAGAAAGAGCATCCGTTTGGTACGTATGAATCACGTGTATAGATTTTCATTCGTAGCGGTGGATTAATCCAACAATGCTCGACGGTGCTGGTTTTTACAGAGAAGCGTCAAGCTGAAGCTCAGCGCATCCGCTCCAAGTACCCCGACCGAATTCCGGTGTGTGGCTGCTGTTCTTTTGAAATGTGTTTATTGTTGCCTCACTGGTCTACTGTTTGTCTTGCTACAGGTGATTTGTGAAAAGGCGGACCGCAGCGACATCCCCGATATTGACAAGAAGAAGTATCTGGTGCCGGCCGATTTGACAGTCGGCCAGTTCGTGTATGTGATTCGAAAGCGCATCAAGTTGAGTCCCGAAAAGGCCATTTTCATCTTCATTAACAATGTGCTTCCACCCACTGGTATGTGCTTTGATGCTGAAGTTTTTTTGCGTTTTGCGATAGCTTACGATAATGTGGTTGTGCGTCTGTTCAGCTGCGTTGATGTCGAACATTTACGAAGAGCAGAAAGATGTGGATGGCTTCCTCTACATCACCTACAGCGGCGAAAACACCTTCGGTCAATAGGCCGCTCGTGTTGTCAGCGTGCACGGACTGGATTTTGGTGAAGATTGTTTGTCGTTGATGCTGTCGTGGGCTGCAAACTCTTGCCCTCTCGGATATCCAACGTTGTCTTATGGGGTGATGGCGCGAAGTCGGCGAGGAGGAAAGCTGAACGGCCGCAGGTCACTACTTCGGACACAAGAAATATTTCTACTGTGTGTGGTCCATTCTTCTAAAGCTGGCGATGTGGATATTTTTTAGGAACAAAACTCCAGAAAAATGCATGGAATTCTATTCACTCGTTCATGGGTCTCGCTGTTTGTTGTTGGACTGACGCTCTTTCAATAGTTGATGTTGTTTCAATCGCGCTGGAACTGTATCATTTGCAGACCTTGACCAACGACAACGACTTCATCAGCTATTCCGGCTGAGGTTTGCCGGATTGCGAGATCTGCAATGTCAGCGCATTCCGAGAATGCAGCACCTCGCCACTCTAGATTGGGGCCGTTTTCGCTGCGCTGAATGCTCCATCTACTCACTCGCTGGTCGTAGCCAGCCGCAAAAATGAATTGCGCATTTACACATGCAACTGTTTTAATAGCTGAACCACTAGCATTCACCGTCCGGGTTTTAGAAAGCTTTTGGCATGACGGGAAGCGTAGCTCATGCATACTCAAGTTCTGGTCGTCTCCACCGCTGATGATTGTTATATCAAGACTCTTCTCTTCCGCGCTTTTCGCACAAGAGACAAGATTGATGCAGTTCGTGCCCATGTCGTGTGCCAAGTAGTTGCCACTTGGCTGCAACTCACTTATCAGCCGCAGCACTGATTCCTTGAGCTGCCCCATGTCGTCATGGGATCGAATAAACGAGCTGATTTCCTTCAGCAGCGAGCTCAGATCCCACAGCGTCACCAAGCCATCAGTGGAGCCAACTGCTAGTCCGGCAATCGTTTCCTCGGCATCGCCTTCCTGAAAACCTACGCAGGACAAAATCGGTTTTCTCGAGACTGAACGGCAGTCACCAAGCTCCAAAAGTTGGCCGTTGTTCACGTCCAGCAGCAGCAACTGAGTGGAGCCTTCTGAGTTGCAAGCCGTCACAAGTCGATAATTATTCGAGATACAGGGAATCGAAAACGTAGCAAGTCCGAGAATACGATGGTCCTGAGCTGCTCCTGCACGTTCTTGGCCGCAGACATAACGGAGTACGTCATTTTCACCCGAAACTAGCCACACATTAAGGCGCTGCTTTCCACCTCCTGAAAGCACAATATGTTCCTCGACGCCATCACAATTGATGCGTCGGAACGTTGTGAGCGCCCGCACAGTAGTTGTATGGGCGATTCCTGAAGCCACGCTACTCCAACGCAAGCTTTTGCACTTCTCGTGGTCGCATTGTGCGCGGCGACGATGCAGCATAAGGCTGTTGTCCTCTGCTGCAGTAACTAAGCGGTCATTTCCGAGAAAAGCCACGCAAGTCGTCATGCGTCCGTGATAGTGGTCGTGCAGAGAGCATTTAGAGAATAATGGAAAAGCCTCGGCAGAGCCGTGATCAGTCAAAAGAGCACATGTAGAGTGCACTTTGATGTCAACATGATGTTTTTCAGTTGTAGGAGGCGTAAACACAAACGTGTGAGAGGGTGTGGCTGACCCATCCTCATCACTATGAGTGCGAAGCGCATGGGGGCGGCGCCATCCACCACATTCCACCTTGAAGACACGATATTGCGCAGACATGTTGTACAGAACAGCGTGGGATGCATGAAAACCAAACACCATGAGATCATTCTTTGTCTTGCTATCAGACGATGGAGATTGCCGCCACCAAAGCTGCTTGACTGTGGAAATTCCTCGGACGGATTCGCGGCCCAACTGCGTGGCTGTCGTCAGTGCTCCACTAGCATCTTCTTCTAGTGCATATGAGCAAATATATCCATCATGACCTCCCGAAAGCATAGCAGTGTGGGAATCATGAGCATCACCGAGTAGAAGTGATGCCACCAATTCACGTCCGTGGACGCCTTTAAGAACGAGAGCAGGAAATTGCACCACATCGGCTTCAGTGTCGCTGCTCTTGGCAGCAAGTGGCCGGTGAAAGATGTACACATTGCCATGCCCATCGCCCCCAACGATATTCTTGATCTTGGCTGATCGATCTAGTATCATAATCGATGCGATGGAGCTCTTGGCAGGAATCTTGAACGATGCCACAAGATTCATTGCGATGGACAGTGGTGTCGAATCATTGCACGCCTCTTCAATGATAGGTCTCCACTCAGTAAGAACACCGCTAGCACTACTAACAAATAGAGCATCTTCCTGGTCCCACCAAATTTTCATAACGCGAACATTTGCTTGGGTGTTCCACGAGTACAACAGAATGCTCGTAGATGCTTCAACAACACACACGCGACCCGTGACCTCACCAAGTAGCAAAAAGCGCCCGGAAGAATCGATCGAAAATGTCGACAAGCCACCAGTTCGGGTCTGAACAGAGATACTTTCTGTTGGAGGGACAACGAAAACGAGCTCTGCTATGAGTGACACCAGATCTAAACGGAACACCTCCCCGTGCTCGGAGGCTACAAATGCCGTCTTGCCGCTGTCCAAAGTACTCAATACGATGTTTCGCACACTATGAGATGATGGACCGCTCTTCTTCTTCTTCTTTAATGCAGTGCAAGATGTCGTCATAGGAACACGAATCGACCTACAAAAGTCGTTCGCACCTGGCTCATCGGTAGACGACATGAGCTGACGCGTGATATCCCATAGTTTTACCGCACCATCGCCACCACCCGTGGCAATCAACTTTTGTGACGGGTGAACGGCTAAACGCCACACATGCCTACCCACATGCCCTTGCAGCGTAGCTACACATTTACCGTCTAGGTCCCAGAGTTTAGAGAGACCATCTTCGCTTGCCGTCACGACACCGCACTCCCAGAACGACACATCCCAAATACGCGCCGAGTGGCCCCAGGATCGAAACACGGGAGAGTATGGACACTGAAGCAGTTTGTCTCGGTTCAGCGTTCTTGGCAAGTGCAGTTGCTCAACCTCCGTTTTTCCATTGTTTGACCACAATTGCACAGTGCGATCGTCCGAGACGGAAGCCAAGGAGCGAGCGTCAGATGACCACGCCAGTTTAAATAGTACGCCGTCGTGAGCGTGCAGCCGTTGCACAGGTTCAACAGTAGCATTGACGTCATCAAGCAAATTATCCACCGGATTCCACAGCAAGATATGCTGAAATACCGTTCCCGATGCGACCATTAGCTCATCTAGCGAACGTCCGTGGAAAGCTAACGCATACAAAATGCAACGCTCAGCACACTGCACACTATGTAAGATATCGTTACTGACGGGATCCCAAATCAGCACCAAATTGTGTGCAAGTCCCACTGCAACCTGCAACTTCTTGTTCTTCGTAAGCAAGTGCGCATCGAACACCCAGTCGCAAAACACTTTGGGTTTGCCTAGTGTCGTGAGCTTTTCAAGCCCTCGAGCCGCCTCGCAAGATTGTGGCAAATTGCGTAAACATGACACACGCGTTTGACCAAAGAAAGCGCCTACAAAATGATCCGTTGCGGGATGTCTGACGATGTCGCAACCATGCAAATTGCCTCGCGTCAAGACGGTGTGTTCACTCAGCAGCTCACCCGTAGCAGTTGCATACAGGAAGACAGTACGACCTACACCCACGTAAAGAATTGATCCATCGGACGAAAATGAAACGAGCGTCACCGCACCTAAGAACTCCTGCTTATTGTTTGACGCCATGGGACTAGCACCTCCTACAAAATGCAGAGCTACTTGAGTGGCTACTTTCTCATACCCGCGTTTTTCTATGTACCTTCTGAAGGGTTTCATGTGCAGACCTCATTCTTAGCAGCTTCTAGAGCGATCCGCCAGCCGTCTTCTAGTGGTACTCGTCGGTTGGTAACTCGTCCGCACTTCTGCTGATGCTGCTGATGGTACTCGCTGATCTTCGAGTACACCGGCTTTTCCATCTGCAACACCTTCCACACGGAACGCGCTTTACGAAATTCAATCTTACTTTTGCTCGGATCCGAGACGGGTGAAAAGTTTTTGGCTTGCAGCGTTTCTTTGAGCGTCTCTAAGCTAAGTTTGTCAGGAAGGCATTGAGCGTTTCGCAAGAAGAAATCACGCACAGCAGGAAAGATGAAGTTAGCGCACGATGTGCACTTAGGTACCGCCGAAAAGGTGTGTGACGACAGTATCTGCACGAAACGCTGCAGGCCAACACGACGTTGGTTGATCACACTAGGCGAACGGGAGTACACTAGATGGCGTCTTGGGAACCAGTAGCTGCGTAATGTATAGGTGAACCACACGCAGCCGAAACATTGCGAGCGAGCACCGCCTTGACGACATAAGAAAAATGACTCTAGCACCTTCTGCAACGCTCGAAACTCGGCGTACCGACGCTCTACAGACCAAACGATGTCCGTATTGGCAAGTGAGCACTGTAGAACGTACTGCGTGGGGTCACTCGCTCGCGTGCTGGGCTTCACTTGCACCAGCTTCACCACGAGTTTAGGCTCAAGACTGTCCGGCCGGCATGTGATACTCGAGTGAAAGCAGTCGTCGTCCAGGTACATGGTTGCGTGACCAAGCAAATAGCAAAGTAAACGGTGAGTAGGTACGTAGGCATTGGCTAATTGTAGCTCGCAGGTGACATCACGTTGACAGAATCATCTTCACCTTCTGATCCTACGGTTCCACCGACAACAACCTATCTATGTCAGGACTGATCTGGGTAGATACGATCTCGTATCTTCAATCAATGACGAAGTTATGCCCATTTGAAAGTCTGGTCATGTAACTCTCTTCATCTCTCTTTCGATTGCGCTCTGAGACTCTTAAAGCCTGAAGCACACATACATGATTGCTTTCACGAAATAATTTCTCTTTCTTGTACTTTTTAGTCTAACAGGTCGCTAGTGAGCCTTCCAAACGTGATCTGTGCGTAGAGTCGACGGTATTTGTCGAAGTGCTCGCGAACCTTCTTGAGATTGTTACTCACGAGAGCCCGCATGATGCCTGCCATACCGTTAAGCGACGATCTTGCACCGGCCACGCATACATTGAAAACCCACGTACCAGCAGTGCCTTCAGGTCTCAATGTCACGCTCTTGCCTGAGTTATCTTCAAACGTGTACATCTCCTACGAAAGATCATTTCAGCACTTCCTGTCTGTCTTCTACTATTCTTGCTACCTCCGCTCACACACCTTCATAACAATATCCGATCCGTCACCCAGCGACCGCGAGAACAAGTCGGTATACTCCAGAAGCGGCGTCTGGATCTGAGCACAATCGTATCGTAAGTCAGCTGATGTGTATACAAGGCTACAAGGCCATGCGTCAACATCTCGTACCGAGCGAAACCCGTAGCGTTCTACGGTGCACTGCAGTACGTCCAGCACCTCACGATTGTACTGCGATTCATCCGCCAATAGGTCTCTCGTACCCCTCACACGACGGATGGCCTTGGCCTTGGAAGCAACTGTGAGCGAGCGCCTTAACATTGATTGATAGGCTTATTGATTAAAAAGTCTGCTTTAAAACCAAGCTTATAAGCACTTCTATTAAGTTATGAAAATGCCATCGAAAAATCAAATAGTATGCTATTTACTCTATTCAATAGTAGCAACACAAGACAAGAACTGTCGTCTCCTTGTGGATCAAGTCCACGAGTTGAATGTTTGTCAGTAAATTCTCGCTTGACCTGATTATCCCGAGCCCCCGTCCCACATTTGCGATCACTGATGAGCTTGGAGCAGCAGGAAGAGGCCATGAGCACTTTATTGGCGCCCACGCATGTCGTCGGTGCCACGCTCGTGCGTCATACACGTCGCTGCAATGGTCGTGACATTTGCTCCTGCATGCTGCGCATCGAAAGCGCCTACTTTCAGAAGAATTTGGCTGGCAAAGCCGTCACCAAAAAACGCCGAGCGGACGACAGCGCAGCAGTTGCAACTGCATTCGCGGCAAAGTCCGCAATGCATAAGTATAAGAAAGTGGTCAACATTCAGCAGCTCAACTTTGAACTCAAGTTGCATATCGCGGCATTCCTGGCACCTCTCGCGCTCGGTCGATTAGGAATGGTGGGTACAGTACAGCGTAAGCAAAGAAGCCATGGAAAAGAGTGGAAAGCATGAGCGTGACTGACATGTAGTATGGACTGCTGACAGACCAACAAGACATTGAGGCGGGATGTGGATCTCATGGCCAAGCAGGTGGCTGGTGAGTTCCTGGCTAGGGCGCCAGTGGGCAAATTCCTTAAGCAGACGAAGCCCAAGGCGAAGGAGTCGTGGCCGCAATTCATCCACAGCCAGATGACATGTGTGCACAAGCTTTTCGTTTACTATACAGGCTACAAGACCGGCCTGATGAGGCAGCAATTTCCGCATTGGGCTTTCGGGGTCATCTCTGTGGACCCAAACGAACCATACCGTGCCATACTGCCAAACACGTGGACTTTCCATGGGCATACTCCATGGCTTCGGCGGCGTGACAATGGGAAAGATGGCGAGTGGCATCTGATGAAGAAGTACACAGCCGAAAAAGCACCAAATGACTTTTTGGTTCACGTGAAAACGTGGGCGAGCACGCTACGTTCAGGATCCGTGTTGGCGGTTGCAGTAAGTTGTTGCAGTACAGTATGCTCGTTCTGGATAGGAAATGAGGCTAATCGTGATGTTGCTGTATTGTATCGTTGGTATCGATGCAAATAGTATCAAAATGCTGGATCTCCGGAGCCAGCGTGGTGGGAAGCGCAAGTATGGTATCTATGGCGCGGCGACGGCAAGCAATGTGAGAGACCGCTGTTCAGGTTGATTGATTGACATCCACGATACTCAATCATGTTTGCGACGCTATGACCTTGATAGATCCTGCAGTTGTGTACGACCCCGAGACGGAAACTCATGTACACGTTCACCCAAACGATTTACTCGATCACTTTCGGGTGAGTTTCCACTGCAGGACATCATATCAAACTGCGAAATAGAGGCGATAGACACTAACAAATGGCTTCTGTTTATTTTGTGAGGCAGGCACACCCATTGCATGTTATCGATGTGTCCACCAAGCCTGGATCATTATGTCAACGATGCGCTAGTCAAAACAGGACATTCAAATATTGTCATGTGGACAAAGGGCATCCAATGTTGTAGCGCAGAGCGTGCTATCTAGGCGCGGAGCTGACATGGTC